>QAXH01000295.1:0-19356 GCA_004335635.1 Chloromonas sp. AAM2 | reverse complement strand
ACATAGGCAGCCACATCCACAGGCCAGGACATAGGCGGTCACGTCCACAGGCCAGGACATAGGTAGCCACATCCAGGCCCGTATGCCTCTCTGACAGCTGTTCTCAGTCATCCGCTGCATGTACATGACCTGCATCAACGTCTTTGGAAACCCTTCCAAACCACGCAAAAAAAAAACACTGAGCCCACAGGCCAGCTGACACCTCATTCTGATCGCAGGGCCTTTGCCTGTGTTTTCTCTAGCGCTAACAATCAACTGCCAATGCGTTGGCGTTCGGCCTGGTTTGCTAACAGTAGTTCAAACACTGTGAAGCTCTGCTGACTGTCTTTTGCAGGTGCAAGTGAACCACCGGTCCCACGGCCGGCTGCGCCACAAGGTGCGTGCCTTCACGGCCCAGTCTGCACGCAAGGCCGAATTCACGCTCAGGGACGGCACCAAGACAACTGTGGAAGCTTACTTCAGGTGCTTGGGTGCGGGGCCGGGTGCAGCAGGGCAGTATGTCTTTGTGTGTGGAAGAGTTGGCTTCATGTGCGTGGTGTTTGTGGGAGAGTTGGCTTCACGTGTGTAAGTGCGAGGGTGGAGTGACCTGTAGTGCTTGGGTGTGATGGTGGAGTGACCTGAAGTGTGTAGGTGCGAGGGTGGAGTGACCTGTAGTGCTTGGGTGTGTGAGAGGGGTGATTTTGAATGTGTAGGTGTGAGGGTGGAGCGACCTGAAGTGCTGGAGTGTGAGAGAGGGGTGGTTTCAGGTGCATGAGTGTCTGATAGTAGTGCACAGCACAGTGAGCCCTTGGACTGCTACATCAGACCAACTGGTGCGCTGAATGCCATTGATGTAGGAAGTACATTGGTTGCTTTAGACTGTGTGGTCATGAACGACCATTACCTACATTTTCTGCCAACATCTAATCGTACTTTGTATGCGGTTACCTTCCTGCCCAGCCTTGTTTGCTCATGTCTAGCTGTTTAGGTGGATGGTAAATAGGTTTTGATGCAGGACTATCAGGCCAGGTTTTGCCAGCATGCGCTTCACTTGCCTTTGCTTGCAGGACGACGTACAATATGCCACTCAAGTACCCCCTCCTGCCCTGTGTCATCGTGGGGGGCAGCAAGCGGCCTGAGTGGCTACCGGTTGAGGTCTGCCGCATTGTGCCAGACTCAGGTGGGCTTCCAACAAATCCAGTATTTGGGTCATGTAGATCGCATTCTGGTACTACATTAGCGAAAAGCTAACCCACACCAAGTGTGCCACCAGGTCGCCACCTGTGGGGTGACCAGCAGTGTTGTGTTGCTTGCCAGTATGGCCTGCTAGTGTGAGGGGCCGTTGTGGTGTCTGGATGTACGGTAGGACGTTTCACCATGTGCTGACAGTTCAGGAGACACGATGTTATGAACCTGATACTTGACACCCAAGGCAAAACAAGGAGTGAGAGCGAGAGCATTGGAAGTGAACCGCCACTCCTGATCAGATAACCAATTTCATTCGTGGCTGTTGTGAGGGCTGGGCCCGGAAAATTTGGACCCCATTACAGGCTCATGTGCCATCCCCGGTGGCTTGTATTTCCTGCCTACCCGCCTGCTGCTGTTTAGCTGGCCCTGCTTTCGCCTGCTGTAGGTCTCAGTGCTGCGTGCTAGGGTAGGCTTCAGCACTTGTTGTTTCATGAGCATCTGGCAGCCGTGTGCAGATGGGCCATCCTGTAGCTCGTCATCATCACAATGTGCTTGGCCATCGCCTGTTCTGGCAGTTCATTCTGATGTTCACGCAGGTCCTGTTCAAACCCTGCCTGAGGTCTTGTTTGCCTGATGAAACTGTGAAAGCCAAGGGCATGCCCAACAGCCCTGTTCAACCACAACGATTTCCATGCAGGTGGCCGTGGCGTGGGCCCTGAGGAGACCGCCCTCATCATCAAGAAGGCAGCCGTGCCACCCCAGATCAGGAGGGACAAGATCATGAAGATGATGTTTGAGAAGGCCAGGCTGCACACAGGTGGATAAAAACACATGCAAATCCCCAAAAGCGACGTTCCTTCTTTTCCCCCCAGAGTGTGAAGTTTCTATCTAACCCTTGGGCACCCTGGCGCTTGGCAGCTTGCTGCTGACAGAGTTACTTAGTTTACTACTTCCCACCACTGGATGTACCAGCACTGCTCACATAATGTACGCACACGTTACAGATGTTGTACGGGGTTCATGATCATGTGCATGGTCAATGGCATATCAACTGAACTCCAGTGCACACATCGCTCGTGTCGACACCCAGAGAGCACCGTTCCGTTGGATGGAGCAGCTGGCCGCTACTTGCTTGCAGATCTTTCGGAAAACGCGCTGAGCTCTGGACCCCCTTGACGTGCTTGTTTTCCTTTCCCTTTGGCATGTGCAGACCCTGTGGCACAGGCCTTTGGCATCAGGCTGGATCTCCAGCCACAGATGGTCGTTTGTCAAGGCCGCGTCCTGCCGGTGCCCAGACTGATCTACGGCGCAAACAAGGCCCTCGACCCGGGGCAGAAGGGAGCTTGGTTCATGAACAACACACAGTGAGTGTGATATCCAGCTTGACGACTCTAATCTGATTTATGCCTCTCTATCCCATCCTCCATGTGCAGTGCTTCTGCTCTGACCATCCCCTGCTCGTAACCAACCGTGAGCCGCTTAGTTCCTGCCAGTTTTGCCACCATTTTGCAGCCAAGGCCTTCGTCAAGGCCATGTATCCATGACGAGTTGTTGTGCTGCCTTGATGCCAGGTTCCTCAGACCGGTCACACTCAGCTCCTTTGCAGTCGTCTCCTACGTCCCCCCAAGGATAATAGGCAACGGAACGGAAGCGGGCTGGCCCATGAGCATGTTCCTGGATGTGAGTGGGACCGGCGTAGGGTGCAGAACTGAGCCTGGTAACCAAGAAAGCGTCTGCCCGGAAAACAAAGTCCGACGTCTGCTTGGCAACGTCTTGCTTGGTGTGTTCTACTGTGTCATACAACTGTGTTTGGCACTGCGCCATTAAGTTACCTTCCCTGGACACCTGGCTTCCAATGGCCACTTATCATGTTCGGCTGTGTATTCTTCAGTAGGTAACTAGGAAACAGTAGGTGCAGCTGCCGTCATATCCTAGGCAAGCCATCACAGGTGCGTGTGCAGATGGCAAGCAGATGGCAAGCGTTGTTGTTCATGCGTGCTAAGTTGGATTGCTGTCACGTGTGCAGGTTCTGCTCAAAGCCCTGGTGGAGAAGGGCATGACCGTGAACCTGCCTGACCTGCCCCCGGTGGTGTTCAAGGAACACAGGATGCGGGACCAGGATGCGCTGGAGAAGGCCATGAGGGAGGCTGAGGCACAGCTGGGGCAGAGACCACAGCTGCTGTTCGTCCTCCTGGACAGAAGTGCGTAGGTGTATGGTCTGTATGCATCTGCGCCGGCGTGTGCCAATGCACTAAGGGCGTACACGGGATGTCTCTTGCAACTCAGGGCTGATGTTGTTTCTCTCGCCACATGGCCCACACACCATAGTAGCCATGCACGGCAGAATCATACGCCTTTTCTAGTGTTCCATCGAATTGTGTCCCTAGACAAACGTAACAAATATGGACAGAGAGTGTGCCTGCTTGAACTACCATGAGCAAGAAAGCAGTTCCATCAAAATAAACCACGAAAAGTGAGGGGATTTTCTGCTGGCGTGGCTCATGTTGGAGTTGGTGCTCAGAGGAGCAGGCTACCTTGTACTGACTCGGACAAACTGGTTGACATTCCAATTGTTGGAGTAGCGTTACAATACTGGTGGCCGGGGAGCGTCAAGAGGTGAAATGAGGAAGTACAAGTCTTAAAGGGGCACAGGATTCGACCATTTGTTTGCCTGCACAGGGTGCATGGAAGACCAGAATCTGACAGGAGGCTGAATGGAGTGTGTGTGTTCCTCGCTGTGTGCAGAGGGACCCGAGTACGGCGAGGTCAAGCGGCTGTGCGACTGTGTGATCGGCATACCGGTGCGTGAGGGTTGACCCGCAAGCGGCTGTGCGACTGTGTGATCGGCATACCGGTGCGGCAGGGTTGACCCGCAAGCGGCTGTGCGACTGTGTGATCGGCATACCGGTGCGGCAGGGTTGTGCTTGTGGCGCTTGGACTAACCCGCTTTGCACGCACGTTCTGTGCTCTGTTCCTGTTTTTCGTGACTGGTTGCCTTTCTTTCTGCCTTGTTCGTTCCTGCCTTTTCAGCCTTTGGGCTAATTTCTGCCTTTGTTCCTGCCTTTCTTCTCCTTTCTTGCTCAGGGTAGGTCAGGGCGGTATACAACCCGTCCTGTGTCCTTTGACGGCTTCCCTGATGTAACAAATCAATCAGGATTGACGCGCAAGCGATGCTAAATATTGGAACCATATTGTCATATGCATTGCAAACCACCCTCAACCAGATGTGTGCACGCCGCCTCAGCATCCCGGGTCTGGGGGTACACTCAACCGTTGCAAGAGTGTATTGCTGCTGTATGAGGCAACAAGAAGGAAGGACGCCACAGTTTGGCTTTACACGGGTGTCTTGCACCTTCAGCACCGTTCCTGGGGCGATGTGGCCCCAGGTAAGGAAAATGAATGCCGAAATCGCCACGCGCAGGCGTCTCGCAGAACTGAGTGTTCATGTGCCACCAACCTGCTGCTCAACCAATTGGGCAGAACTGAGTGTTCATGTGCCACCCACCTGCTGCTCATGTGCCACCAACCTGCTGCTCATGTGCCACCAACCTGCTGCTCATGTGCCACCAACCTGCCGCTCATGCGTGTGCCTGGATGCGTTTTTCAGAGTCAAGTGATAATCGCCTCCAACCTGATGAGGACAACCCCTGACAAGCTGGTGGGTAGCAGGCAGTGCAAGGGCAAGCAGTACAAGGGCATGTAGCTTGCAGTCTTCTGCAGCATGGCCGCTAGACTCGCCTCCATGTTTCATGAAGCGAAGGCTGTTGAGCGTTGCATGGAAGATTCCAGGGTACAAAGTGCATGCATTGGTTTGCATCAAATCCTCGCTGTGTCGCAGCAAAAGGTATTATCTTGTTTTCGCGCACGGCATGTCCACCGCAAACCACTCACCAAGCTGTCGCGACATGTAAAGGCAGCTGGTCCATGCCACTCTCTTACGTACTGCTGTCAACGAAGAACAAAATGACGTTCCACATCACTGCATGGCTCTGGATTCGTCAGTGCTGGTTACCACAACAAACGATGTTCGAGTTTTGCGTTTGTTCACAGAAGACCAAGTTGTCAGGCGTTGCGCTCAAGGTCAACACCAAGCTGGGGGGCGACAACATGGCCCTGCCGGGTACTGTGGAGACGTGGTGCCCTGCATTCAAGTACGTGAACAGCCGCCCTACATGGCAAACCCCCGCCCCCGCCATAGTTACTGTTTGCCAAACCCCTCCATTGCAACGCCCGACAGTAATGGCACGGGAAGCCCAGATTGTGCTGCGTTAGCCTTCTGGCAAGGAGCTGCATGTCTGCCCTTAGTTGCTGTAGAGTTGAGTACTGGGAGATAACACAGCCTATTGCGCTGGGAATTGTTCAAGTTGACTTTGCTGTTGTTGAAAAGGGTGCAGTGGTGACCAGTAGGTTACCGGCAATTTCCCTTCCCCTTGCCCCCGCTGAGCAGTCCTCCCCGGACTGAAGGCCATGTAAACAACAACAACAACAACAACAACGACATGGCAAACGATTGTGCTCAGCTTTAGTTTGCAAGCATGCATGAACAAACGAAAATTGAGGCTGTGCGGGCCGTGGAGTTGTGGCTGGCAACTCAATAATGAGTGGCAATTCAACTCGATTCCGCTATTCAATTCAAACCCGAGTAATGTCAGGTACTGGGTCAGACATCCTGATTGTGTTGTCATGAGATGCTGAACACTGCATCTCCGTGCTGTGGTGTCAAAATAATGAGCGTCGCAAAGTGCATGCAGCAGTTACCCTTTACCCTAACGTATGCCCATTCACGGGTAAGTGGCAAGGCATGGCCCATCCGGCCCCTGCTTGTAACGTAACGACCCACGGCCTCTGCTTGAAATGCAACGACCCACAAGGCATGCATGTGTGAGTTCCTTACTGGGTTTGATTATGCATCGCTGCCATGTCAATGCTACGTTGCATGTCCCCAGGGTGCCCGGAGCCCACACCGCCCAGCGTGTGATGCTGCTGGGTGCGGACGTGAGCCACCCCACCAACCTGCCGGGGCAGGGCAAGACGGAGCTACGGGACCCGGCGGCGCAGCAGAAGAAGCCCGACATGCCCTCGGTGGCGGCCGTGGTGGGCAGCATCAACCTGTGAGTACGTGCATTGGCCATCAGGCACAGCAGCAGGCTGCTGTTCTGGGATTTCCACCATTCTCATTGGTAAGAGCATGCAAATCATAAACCCGTGACTGCCAGCAGGCACAGCAGCAGGCTGCTGTTATGGAATTTCCACCATACTCATTGGTAAGAGCATGCAAATCATAAACCCGTGACTGCCAGCAGGAGTCTGCTGATACCATCGCTCACGCAAAAGGCATGCATGGTTTATTGCATGCCATAACAGTAGGTTGCAAAAAACAGTAGGCTGCAAAAAAAAGAAGTTTGCCAGTTCTGGGACAATTCCTATCAACACCACTGGAACCGGGGTCAGAGCGTGGGAGGGTCAGGGAAACTGAAGCCCGGATGGCCAAGGCATGGGCAGTCATTGGGTTGGTCATGATGGTATCCCGTACCCGTCCTCGTGCCATGCATGGCTCGTGTTCACGGTTGGCGCATGTGCGCCCTCCTGAAGTACAATGTCCAGGCTGCTTGTGTATTGGACAGTGAATCCGTTTACCCAGTTGTTACCGTTTACCCAGTTGTTCTAAAATGTAAGTTGCAGTTGCCCTTGGCTCGCTTTCAAGTTCTTTCTAGTTCGCTTTCAAGTTCTTTTAAGTTCACGCACAACAGCCTGTCCCAGAAGTGGCACCACACCGGGTACCAATACGACCTGACCTGCTCATTTGGTTGTGGACCAACACACCGACACTTTGAACGCACACACACACACACACACGCGGCATGACCAGCAAGGAGCGCAGCGAGGACTCACCAAAAAATAGTTCCATCAGTCAATACAACAGGACACACGAACAGCCACCATATGAACCTATCCAATTGTCCCAGAACTGGCAAACTTTTTTTTTTTTGAGGTGCTTCGCTTACCGTTGTCCGTATTTCGGTAGAAGTCTTACTACTCTTATGTGTAAGCAAAGCATAACATCTGGATTGCGTGAACATCCCAGCATGCGGCCTAGGCTTGCAGAGGGCAAAGGAAGTGTTTCTACTAGCCATGTTAGCCGCACCTTTGATGGCACATACTACCACCGACAATGTCTTGTGCCCTGTTGCCAAGGAAGTGTGTTTTGAAGTCCATAACACATCATCAACCTAACATGGTTTGAACCTTGGTCGCTGGTAGGGCTTACATACCCCTGCCTAAGGAGCTGGCGACCAGTGCAGGATACTCAAACTGTCCCAGAACTGGCAACTTACATTTTTTTCCCCACGGACTGCAGAGGCCAGGTCATTGATACATTTGTCCTATCATGACCCGTGCTCGCGGCATGCCAACGTTATTGTTTGTGACCCATGCCGTCGCCGAGTCGTGTGCCCTTATGCTACTCAGTGAGTGCACGCGTTACGTCAGTCGCATCTACGCCCAGGAGCCGCTCAAGGAGTTCATAGTGGACATGCAGGCAGCTGTGTCCGACCTGCTTGCGCTGTGGCACCAGGCCAACCAGGTGTGCAATGCACGCATCACGGGGTGTCTCCACGATCGGCTTGCAGATTTTGAGTCCTTTGAGTGAAGTGAGCGCGACCCGCATGTTGGAACGGAGTGGAATTGTTGCAAACAAAAAGCATCACAACCACAAGCATCCCGCACAACCACCAGCGACCCGCATGTTGGAACGGAGTGGAATTGTTGCAAACAAAAAGCATCACAACCACCAGCATCCCGCACAACCACCAGCGACCCGCATGTTGGAACGGAGTGGAATTGTTGCAAACAAAAAGCATCACAACCACAAGCATCACCACCTGGTGGTTCGGCCACAGCACAACATCACGCGCTGTGACTGCATGGTGCACAGGCGCTGCAATTCCGCGCCCCATGCACAAGTTTATGCTCCCTGACACCGTCATGCGCAGGCGCTGCCCGACACCATCGTGATGTTCCGCGACGGTGTGTCGGAGGGACAGTTCCGACCCGTGCTGAGAGAGGAGATGATGGCAGTCAAGAAGGTGACAAAGGGCAGTCTGCACTGCTTCTGCTTCCTTGGCTGTCTTCACTAGATCAGTTCAGTGGCAACGAATAGTCTATTGAGTAAATTGCAGGCATGCAGTTCCACTGTGCTGCACAGCCCAGAGCATTACTTGACAGGTTGTCTGGACTGGTGCTATCCAACGTCCAACTCTTGTTTGAGATCAGAACCAGTTCAAACTGGTCTGCAGAGAACCGTACTCCGCACGTGGGAGCCATCCCATGCATGTGTTGCACTGTCCCGCCCTCCCGAACAGGCGTGTGCGGAGAGGCTTGTTAAAGGGCGGCCGTACGCTCCACGCATAGTCTTTACCACAGTCCAGAAGCGTCACCATACCAGACTATTTCCTGATGAACGCAACGCTTCTGACGACAAGAGTGGTAAGCCTTGCATTCTGATCAGTTTCCTTCAGGCAGTGTGTTCGGCAGACGGTCGGGAAAGCCAAGCTGTAACTTCGCAAGTGCGTTGTGGGGCGCAAACCTGATGGCTGTGGTGGCGTGCTGGCTGTTGTGTTGGCGCTCTGTGTTGGCCCTCTTGTGTTGTGTTGGCGCTCTGTGTGGGCCCTCTTGTGTTGTGTTGGCGCTCTGTGAGGGCCCTCTTGTATTGTGTTGGCGCTCTGCCCTGTCCACTCCTTCTTGCATGCCGGCTCATGGAGCCAGTGCAATGCGGCCCAAGTCAGCGACCTCAGCTCGTTCGCAATGAACGCCACACCACACCATATATGTAGTTACTCTATATGCACCACACTTGGACTTGCTTTGTTTCCATTACCGTGTAGGAAACGTGCGGCCAGGCGTGGTGGTGGACAATCAGATCTGCCACCCCAAGGAGTTCGACTTCTACCTCAACAGCCATGCAGGTGAGCCCGGCTGGCTTACATGTAACGTGTCAACTATTACACCTGACGGCAAGAAATACACTTGGATGAGCGTGGCTGTGGTAAGCATGCTGTTGCAGCTATTGCATGCACATGTGCTTGTGGCGCTGAAAACGAAACTGCTGAAACTGTTTGGTGCACGTGTTGTTTTGGTGTGTTTTGGTGCACGTGTGGTGTGTGGTGTCGTTTGTTACTTCACCCCCATGTGCCTCCAACCCCCATGTTTCCAAGTGCAAGCGAAACTGCCAATATGCACACTATCGTACATATATATGTATTTACACCAGGGAAGCCGTCAGAGGACACGGAACGGGATGGGCACCGCCCTGGCCTACCCTGAGCAAGAAAGCAAAACGAAAGCAAGGAACAAAGCAGGCAAGGCAGGCCAACCCAAAGCAAAACAGGACGGGGCCGCAAAAGTCAAGGCCAAAGACTAGATAAAGGGAGCCAGTCAGTCACGTCCAGGCAGGACAGCACATGATCGCACAATATCGCACATGCGCTGTTGCTTCCCAGGCATCCAGGGCACCAACAAGGCCGCCAAGTACAGCATCCTGCACGATGAGGTGGGCTTCTCAGCGGACTCCATGCAACTGCTGGCGTACTCGCTATGCCACATCTACTGCAGGTGCACTCGGTAAGCCCACGCCGTAAGCCCATGCACTGGCAAAATACAAAATTAGGTTGTTGACCTGACAAGTCAACATCACAACTCGCAGCTGCGTGCATTGATGTGTGAGTGAAGATCGGTTGAAGTGCGTCAGTTCACATGTCTGGTAGGTGGTGCATGGGGATCAGATTCTGACCCAGCATTCACGCATCACTCCAAACTCGGTCAAGCTCGTGTTGGGTTGGCACTGGCACCCAACTCCATGTCACACACAGCTTCGCTGCTTGTACTGTTACCCCGGCTCGGAGGCATCCTGGAGGGACATTCGTGGGCCTTTTGCAACTGTGTTCGTAAGTGTTCGAACGCGTTGGAAGTGTTAAATGCCAAGTGTTGCCACGAGTTGTTTTGTGAGTATCGCCCTCGCCCTCGCCCTCGCCCTCGCCCTCGCCCTCGCCCTCGCCCTCGCCCTCGCCCTCGCCCTTGCCCTTGCCCTTGCCCTTGCCCAGCTGTGCGACTGTTGTGCATGCTAGCACTGACATGCACGCATACTATTGTGACATTATGCAGCCTCCTGCGCTCTGCAGCTGGACTTCTGATGATTGGTCGAGCGTTGGCTTTCGCTGCAGGGTCACAGGCGATCGAGCCTAGGTGCATGTGGGGCCCCCCTGTCCCATGTTGCTTTGACGCGGGGCTGCCCTGGTTCCCACGCTGTGACAACAAGGCGGTGTGAAGATGCACAGGCACACACGCGACTGTCATCCTTTTTTCCACGTCCTGCAGGACTGTATCCTATGTGACGCCTGCGTACTACGCGCACCACGCCGCCTTCCGCGGCCGCTGCTGGCTCCGGCGCGAGGACATCACCACGGAGACGGCCTCCGAGACCAGCGGCATGAGCGGCACGGGCACCTCCGCCTCCGCGTCCTACCGCTGGGACTTTGGCTCGCCCCACCAAGCCATCAAAAATACAATGTTCTACATTTGAATGGCCGCCAAGCCAGGGCAGCTTGCTTACTTGCAATAAGAAGAAGCTGGCAAGTGAGAAAAAAGTGTGTTGTGTGTCACAGGCAGAGTTGGATGTTGCAGAGAGTGCACACCGCAGCCGTTTGACAAGAGAGCTTATTTTAACTCCAGATGGCCATGCGAACGTTTGATTACCAGCAGACTTGACAACTGTTGAAATCTTTGGTCTTCAGGGGCAAGGCGCAGGGCTGGCTGTAGTTTGAGGCTATTCCATTATTGATTCCTGTGTCAGCATATCTGCTGGGCAGAAGCATCGGCAGAGTATTTCGTCATTTCAACCTTATCATCATGGTGATATTATTGGACCAGACTACTACTTGATTTCAACAGTCCGCTCTTTGCAGACTATGGGGTTCTTTGTGGACATCTTTGTGCAACCTGACAACCTTTTGGGGGTACCAGGCCATGCCCGTCCGCAGGTACTGTCTGGTCAGCTACTGTCTGTGGTGTGCTCGATACTACTGGTATCAACAGCGGGTCTTGCAGCATTGCCCGTGTTGTCAGGGATCCATTGATATGTTGGTCCTATTGATCGACATCACGACTTGTCAATTCTGCTAGATCATGGTCAGGGGATTCTGTTTGACAGTAGCTGGCCATGCGGATTTCACAGCACGAGCGAGTATTCTTGTTTCAATCAGGGTCAAAGCTGTAAGGAGAATTACACCCCATGGTGGGTCTGTTAACCACCAGTATTGGATACTTTGCATGCAGCCTTACAGTGGTTCATGGGTGAGGCCTGCAGTAAGCCTGCGACACTCGACGTGCCCACGTGCCAGGTACCCACGTGCCAGGTACCCACGTGCACAGAACAGGTAGAGACCTTGATGGGATCCCACAGCCTAAGCATAAAACGGGGGACCTGGCCCCGTTAGTGGCTACTACAGTACCATGATAGTCATCTGACAAAAACATCACCCTTGGGCTTGAGCATATGCATGTTTCCCAATCTGGATATTCCGCCGCCGCCAAGGTGTGACCACACGTGTCACTACCAGTTCATCCATCTCAGCCTCTTATCCTATCAAACACAGCCTCCGAGCAAGTCCGCCTGACTATCTTCAAGCGCTGCCAGTGCCGCTGGGCCACATGCCGTGCCTCCAACCAATAATGCCCAAGCCTCTCAGCAGCCAGCCCACAGCTGCTTGCACTCATCATGAAATCGAGCATATACATATTTTTATAAAACCGGATACATAGCCGTTTAACCCCATATATATTCTAGCAAAGAACACAGAGGTCAAAGCACTGTGGACAAACAAAGGCTTACTGCCAAAGGCTGTCAGGCGCAGCTAGAACCAAATGACAGGAAACAAAATTCTGAGCTTCAGATGGCAATGTCGTGCTGTCCCGTGTGACACATAACAGCAAGTGTGATTTGAGTGTATGCGCTACACACACTTGAAACCCCCTACAGAATACCGAGTTGTCCAGCTTGGACACAGGTAACATATCAATCAAATCGAGGTGACAGGGAGGCGTTCGGTATCCGCCATGGTGGCGCCTACGTCCTTTGAAGAATGCACGCTACTCCAGAATGCGAAGTCGGCCACTATATAACCCAAGACGATCAACGTAAAGACTTCCACTTGACCATCGGCAGTGGCTAGGATGGCTGACAGAGGTTAGACGGTTTAAGCTACAAACAAAGGCCGAGCAACAACGTCTGGGCCTGAGCATTAGCCCCGTTTGCTCGAGCCACACTGGCATGACCTGCCCTGCAGTTGGACAAACAGCCAGACAAGAACGAGCAAGGCAACCTACTAAACATCCCTGTTTCCCTGTAGGTCCAACAGCACCGTGGTGAAGTACTGATCCTACGCAGCCTGCACTGGTTGTAAATGTCTGCACAATTTAAACATGTATTCAAAATAAAGAACCATGGGCATCTAGTCAAAGACTTCAGGGCTTGGTCACATGCCGAGTGACACGAGTTGGCAACCATCGGTGTTGTGGCACTGGCAATTGATTAAATCTGTCATTCAAAACGGACATGCAATGAACTTCTTGGCAGAAAATTTCTTGGCAGACACTGCGTTGAGGAGATACAGTTCGTGAGAGGCATGCTTGCCAAGGCTTGGCGACCAGAGCTGCTGACTCAGCAAGAAAAAGCAAACTGCAACATCGCGCCAACTTGTCTGCCATTATAAAAGCTTCTTCGACTTGCAACGGAATATCAACGGAGGAAGTCGCGCCCAACCGCCTTAAACAAGCGCTCAACTCCTCCTGCAACATTTCTGCCTTAAACAAGCGCTCAACTATTGCGCAAGGCCGCTGCAACGGTGCTCTAAAAACAAATACAACCCATATGTAAGTATTCAGGCTTGTGCCGTCACAACAACAGCCACATGATTGCACAGTCCTCTGCCACTCGTTTGCCACTTCCAGATGGTTTGCGCGAACCAAGGTGCAGAAGTCAGAAGGTAGGACTGCATCACAAATGGATAACACAAACAGCAGCAGCCAGCTAGATAGCCGAGTAGCTTCAAGCACCTAACTAAAGAACCGATTGACAACCTGCCTTGCCTCTGAGAGTGTGACAGCTAGCTCTACGATGAAGTTATTCACTGAGTACAGGCAACACCACAAGATTTCCAGGAAAACTACCCTCTCATGTGGTCCGGCTTGTCGGACAGACATGGCTAAGCAGTTGGAAGGTTCCTCCTGGTGTCATAGTGCAGGTTGCTCACGGCGGTGGCTAATACATCTACCACAGCTGGGCTCTCTCCGGAGATCACGTGGAAAGGCAGTTACTCGCATTGCCTGTGTTTGTTTGGGCAGCCCTCAGCCGTCCCAAGTTCGCCAGTTGCATCCCTTCCCAACCATGTTTCTTCATTTTATTTCACGCAACCCTGCTCATCCCTCTGGCCCACAGTCCTCACCGTTTGGTATACCTCAGCAGGGCATGTCGGTTGCCAGCAGCTGCCCTCGCCACCCTCAGCCGGTCCTGCCACCCCTCCTGCCATTGGTGTGCAGAGGATGAGATGTGGATGTCCACGTGCCGGCAGGCGTGCACACACATCTGAGTGGCATCGGCCTCGCTGACCTCACCGGTGATGTTCAGCTCGCGTACACGTGGAAGGCTGGGTAGCAGCAGCGGCCACACCCCAGCGGCCCATGTGCAGCGATCGAGCTCCATGCACTTCACATGACACCTGGCCAGTTGTCGTGCCATGGCAGCCAGAAGCCCCCGGGTCACTGGCCTGACTTGATGAAGTCGCACTCTGTTCGCCCCCGAGCCAGGTGTCAGCATAGGGACCAGAGCCTCAACGCATGCGGTGTCTGCATGATGCGCGCCATTATCAAAGGTGATGTCGCCAAGCCAGCCACCACTCCTGGCCACCGCCTCCACCACTCTGGTGCATGCCGCGAGGTCGTTGCTGCAGATGATGCGGCTGGTTCCAACCTGCACAGCAAGGGGCAGGAGAAGTTGAGAGGCAAATGCCTCATAGGGATAAGAACCGTTAAGCTGCCGTCCTCGGCAAGATCTCTTGGCAGTCCTGTTATGCAAGTGCTGCTTCTAATCCTGCTCAAGTGCGCTGCAGTGCTGTAGCACAGTCACCTGGTACACACACTTGGCTGCATCCAACTCATGTCATGACGTGCCCCAGGCCGTGGGTGCAGAGCTAAGCTGCACAGCAGCACTGTAATGTAATTCTGAGCAAAGCTTTCCATCACCCCAAAGTAAGCCTAGGCAGCCCTTATTTCAAGCGCCTGATGCGTCTTGATGCCAGTGATGCCCAACGCCGTATCCACGCACCTCTAAGAATTGTGTGTCCAGGGGCACGCGGTTCAGCTGCTCAACGTCGAGTATGTGGACACTCAAATCAGTCCAACTGCAGGGGCGGTGGCTGTAGTTGTGCGCCAGCTTGAACGTGAGACAGTGCAGCTGTTTCAGGTGTTGCATGCTGAGCAATGCCTCCATGCCCGGGTCTTCCACTATCGCCCCTTCCAAAACCAGCCGCGTCAGCTGTGCTTGCAGCCCAGGGCATCCATGAAGGAATTGAGGGGCCACACCATGTACAGTCAAAGTGGTGAGACCTGTGAGTGCATTCAACCCTTGTTGCCAGAGTGGCCAGCTCACAGGATCCCTAGGCACAGTTTCAGGCCCTAGGATGAGCTCATGTATGTGGCTAAGTGGCGCTGTGGCACCTGGCTGGGTTGTGGGATCAGAATGCCCGCTGATCTTGCAATGGTCAAGCTTCAGAACCCTGACATGGGGGCAGGTAGACACAAGCCATGTCGGTGCTACTGCATCCAGCCGTAGGCCCTGCATCCAGATGTAGACATTGTTTGCAATAGACTAGGACCGTGAACCGTTAACCGTGTTGTACGTTCCAAAGTGGGTGATGTGTGCTATGCATCAGAGCTGGTGATGTG
This sequence comes from Chloromonas sp. AAM2, assembly GCA_004335635.1. Lineage (NCBI taxonomy): Eukaryota > Viridiplantae > Chlorophyta > Chlorophyceae > Chlamydomonadales > Chlamydomonadaceae > Chloromonas > Chloromonas sp. AAM2. Next base: position 4,194 of record QAXH01000295.1, on the reverse strand, counting down.
TGCCGTGCATCAGAGCTGGTGATGTGTGCCGTGCATCAGAGCTGGTGATGTGTGCCATGCATCAGAGCTGGTGATGTGTGCCATGCATCAGAGCTGCTGATGTGTGCTATGCATCAGAGCTGGTGATGTGTGCCATGCATCAGAGCTGCTGATGTGCAGCAGAAAGGGCTTGTTTGCAGCTGCCAAACTGTATGAGCACTGATCCCCCTGCCCATCCGACTGAGCAAGCCTCGGGTGTTGGCAACTGCTGACACCAGTAACGCAGGGAAGCTTCTGTCTGCCATAAAGTGGAGATGGGCTGCAATATCAGGGCTTGACTGGACAGCACGAGCAAAACAACCCAGTAGAAAGGCTGGTTTTCATGCACCGTCCGAGCTGCCCTGAGACCCAATGCTTCACATGCTAGCACACTCACGGACAAGTGCACGCTGATGATTGATTTCAGTGTGTTGCCAACTTTGGCCACGACTCCCGTCAGTAGGCCCTGAGCGCTGCTGTGACCTCGTGGGCTGACGCCGCCCGGTGCACAAGATGCACACGCTGTCCCACGCAAGCGCGCGTGCACGTCATCTGAGTACTTGCATGCCAGTAGCAGCTTTTGCTGAGCAGTAGAGGCCTGGCTCGCTGCGACGGGCATATCGAAGGTCAAGGACAGTCTTCGCCATGCCAGCACCAGATCTCTCATCGTCTTGCAGCTTCTGAACACTGCAAGGATTTCTTCCTCGTCAAGCAGTTCCAGCACCTGAGGCGCATCGGCCAGTCTGATCATCAGCAAGGGCGCGGTTTGGAGAGCGCCTCACAGCTGCGGTGCGGGCTTTGACAAGCAAGTACAAATGCTCGTCATTCAGTAAACGAATCGCAGTCGGATGTGGCCAGCCCCCACACAAACTTTTGCGCTGGATGATGTCAGTTATCAACGGTGATGTCATCAATTGTTACCCTGACTGTTTTCAGGCCCCTTTCCTGGGTCTAACGAGGTATGCGGACAGGATAGCACCTCGAGGGGTTGGCCACCACCACTACTATCCTGGTGTGTCGCAATCCCCTTCACTTGTAGGTTGGACGGGTTGGAATCCCTCCCCTCTTGTGATCATGCTGTTGATCAACGCAGATCTACAACTTGTGCATGCAGATGGGGTAGAAACACTCTAGTATAAGTGGGGCTGGTTGAGCACTGAGGGAAATGACGGAAGGCTGCTGTGTAGGCAAAAGTTTATGCACAAACCATGTGTCACATCACACTGGGCGATTTCACTTGTTTGCCTTTGTGCTACACGCCAGCATCTTGAGCCGCCAGGCTTGGTTGCGCCGGCGAGTCACATGAATCAACATAAGCGGGTTGTACAAACCTTGTGGGGCCCCCAGCCCTTCGTTCTGCAACAATACCAGTCATGCCCAGTGGACTTCTACCCAGTTATGAACTTCTGCCGCAGGCAGAAAGACACGAAGAGATCTCACCAGAAAGCAGGATCAGCTGGAGCGGTTGTGACTTAAGCACAGCATCAGCATGATTTGATCTTTGCAGCACAGCCCAGAGGCATCCATGGACAGTGGTGAAGCGACATGAGGCAGTCGTTGCCTACACGCGGAAGCTTCCCGGCGGTATAGGATCAAGCCTTTTGCATGGACGTGCTTCCTGGTGTGCACTCCCTCCTTGTAACTGTCGGTTTCTAATGCAAAAGCAGGCAAGGGACCCTGACAGCAGGACCAGATAATGCAGCAGTTTGGCTGACTGCTGCGTCGATCTCAATTTTTACAACTTTCCGATCCTGCTGTTATTGATTGTCTTCTTCTTCTTCTTCGTTCATTTCTCCAGTCCTGCTAACATTGGTTGCCAAAAGGCCAAGTTGCCAGCATGCATTGGAACAGTCACTGCTTTCATTCATTTCTTCAATCCTACAAACATGAATGTCAACGCACTTCAGCTGATATCGCAGCATATCAGAAGCTACAGCTGCTAACTCTACCACGTACTATTACCACGTTGTATTATAAACAACTCCCCTACACACAACTCTCAGAACGTGTGGGGGCACCTTCCGATCAATTTCACATAATCAAGTATACAAGTATGCTGAAGGTCGGGCTCTCCTTTCTCTGCTCAAAGCTTGTTTATGAGGCTCTGCATAATGCGAGTACATGTGCCATAGTAACCGCCCCCAAACATGTGATAGTGGTTGATATAGTGGTACAGCTGGTACAACTGGTTTCGCTCCTCCCAGCCAGGGGCACGTGGGATTACGGCATGGTACGCACTCCAGAAGGACGAGTTGAGGCCTAGCAGGGCAAGCAAGGGGGACAGGTTGGTTAGAAGACGGTACATATGTAAACATAATCAGCAGGGGGCTTGTACGCAAGCAAGCCATGCAAGAGACAGTGTTTCATTACCATGGTGTGGTGTGCGTGTGGCTGGCGCTGACTAGATCATGTTCTGTCCCCTGCAGTTGCAGGCTTTGAAATGCTCACAGGTATAAGCCTGGCCTGCCCTGTCAACAGTGTACTTTGTTAGCTGGTGCCCGCCAGACTTTGAGCGTTCGGCGCCATTGGCGCTGAAGGCCCGCGAAGCGGGCCTTGCGCGCCAGTCAGGAGCCAGTTTGGCCGGCCGTTGCCGCCAGTCGGACGCCAGTCTATTCCTCGAGCGCGCAAGTGTCTGCTGCGGTTTGCGGCAGTCTGATGGCCGCACCTTCCTGTCACATGTGCGACCAGTTCCGCGCCGCCCACCATGAAGCCGTACATCTCCTTGGCGCCCACCAGTAAGCCGTACACTGAATCGTGCAATTTTTTTCAAAGGACTTGTTCTCGACCGTTTGACGCCAGCGCTGTAGCCATGTTGCACCATGTCTGGTTCTACGGGTAATGCGCTGGGAATCATGCGCTGACAGTCCCGAAGCACATTCAAACCCCGAAGCATTCAAACCCCAAAGCAGCTAGACCCCAAGCTACTACTACCCCAGGCACCATGTTGAAATCAGCTAGACCAACTGCTTCTACGCGTCTGCTGGAGTCCGGTGGCACGCCCAAGTTCAAACTCCCGGGGCAGGCAAAAAGCGCGCGCACCCACCCATGCGACAGCAGCACTGCCCCAAACGCCTGCAGCGTCCCATATCGCACCAGCAGGCACAACGTCGGCAGGTGTTGTGCTCAGCCCTCGCGAGCCGCAGTCTAAGGGCGCAGTTGTCTGAACCGCGAAATCGCAGCAACAGCATGACCTCAACCGTCGGGTTCAGAGGAGCTGGCTCATCGATCATTCATGGGTAGCGGAGACGTGGCCAGCTGTGGTGCAATCCATGCAGCCATGGCACAGGGCGGCTGTTGGAATTTCGCAACTTCAGAGGCAACACTCTGGCTAGGCATGCGGGCACATGCAGCCACAAGCTGCACAAAGAAGCCATTGTTTGACTCTATCATGCATCTGCTAAGAAAGCAGCGCTCCGTGGAAGATTTCTCAGAGCACCTGAAGTTCTGTCGCCACCTGGGTGCTGATGTGTCAGAGGCACAGTCAGTGTGTCAGAGGCACAGAGTGCACCAGTTTTGGCTGGACGGCCGCCAGGCCGGCCAGCGCCAGGTTTGCACAGCTTGCGCGCCAGGCCGACGCCAGGCCAGGCAGCCTTTGGCGCCAGGCCGGCGCCAGTGGCCAAAAATTAGCAAATACACTGACATCACACATAGCACAAGGGACAACGAATCTTTCATCAACCAAAAAGGCAACGTGTGAAGCTAGTCTAATTGCACTGTCTCACCTCTGCTGCAAGTCCAACTCTGCACCACAACAAGTGCCGCGCAACGGCACCACCCGCAACCAGCCATGTGTTGATGCTATGACACCTTGCCAGGTAAAGTGCATGACCCCGAAAGTGAGATAATACGATTATCTGCTGAAATAGCAACAGGCCCTTACCTGCGCACCACATCATGCCAAACTCGCACTCGTGGTGGCCATAGTATGCCGCGGGATCTGCGACAGCACCAGCACAGCAATGCAGCGCACTCAGGAGGACAGCACCCGTGTTCAGACTGGTGGTTGTTCATGACACGTTCCAGCCCTGAAGCCGTGAGACGTCGCTTGCGCTGCCGTGAGACGTCGCTTGCGCTGCCGTGAGACGTCGCTTGCGCTGCGGTGAGACGTCGCTTGCGCTGCGGTGAGACGTCGCTCGCGCTGCGGTGAGACGTCGCTCGCGCTGCGGTGAGACGTCG
>QAXH01000291.1:0-11449 GCA_004335635.1 Chloromonas sp. AAM2 | reverse complement strand
ATATATATATATATATATATATATATATACGTATAAGTACCAGGGAAGCCGTCAAGGGACACGGAACGGGATGGGCACCGCCCTGGCCTACCCTAGTAATCAGCGTCATAGGTCAGGGCGGTGCCCATCTTGTTCTGTGTCCTGTGACGGTTCCCTTGTGTTAAAGTCGATGAGCATGCGTAGCTGAGTCGTGCTCGCTTTGCCTTGCATGCAGTGCCTGGCCCGCTGCAACCTGGGAGCACGGGGCGGCCAACAACCGGTCAAGCAGCTGCCTGGCTACTAAATTACCTAGTACTAGGTTCCAAGACCGAGTGCTGATCCAAATCAATACAGTAGTAGCAATAAAGCCATTTGACCAGTAACGTCGCAACAAGCTACTACTGACACGATGCGTTATAGTGGAAGGCGTGTTGGAGGGTTATTGGTTGACTGAATTATAACCAGATACTGCATGCTGGCCGATCTACCATGTTCATGGGCTGCTTGACCCTAGTACATAAACTAGCAGTTCGTGGTTGAGCAGACCAAGCAACTGATTTTGCTTCCCTTAGCGTCTATCTGCTCGCTGTGGATCGTGATCACCAAGTGCCTGCTGCATGTGCAGCCGTTACAGGTATGATGTCCAATGTTTGTTCCGTGATCATGCGCTTACATGATGCATTCGGTTCAAGCATAATTAGCTCGGACGGACAATTGTTGAACAGCGTGTGGTTAAGCGTTTTCAACGATGGACTGTGCTTTACATATCAATGGCACTGTAAATAGTATGATGTGCTTGCAGCCACTCTCTGCCTTGTTCTTTCCTTTCTGCCTTTCTTCCTGCCTTTCTTCTACTTTCCTGCTCAGGGTAGGGCAGGGCGATGCACATCCCGTCCCGTGTCGTCTGACAGCCGTCATGATGTAAAAAGCGTGCAAGCTGCAACTGTCACATGTTCGCACGCACCAGTCCATTATGGCCCAAGCCAGCCCCAGGCCATTCGTAAGAGATTCTTACATAAGACCAACCTTAACAGTTACAACCATATCACGGTCCAAGGGATGCACAACTCAAGCAAGCATTAGAAGGGGTTGAAAGAAGAATCGTAAAGACACTAGTCAAACTGTATGCCGGGATGACTTGTTGGAAATGCGCAATGATCGCACGCATATGGGGCACTAGAAAGAAGTAAAAGACCGCGCAGCAGGCCTGACCATGGAAACACACAGAACACATGAAACCTGAAACATATAAGACAGCAATACAGGAACAATCACGGCAATTCGTGGTACATGGTTCATTGCAAAGAGAACTCATGGATAATCTAGACATGGGCGTGCAGTGAACTAGTCAAGTGTCCGTACTGGCAGACAACAGCTGCCATAAGGCCTGGTGTCATGCCTCCCAGTCATGGGGACACAAGTAGGGCAGTCCTGTCTGACCACATTGAAATCAACACGCACATTGATACCGCTTGTAGCAACCGGTAAGGGTGCACATAGAGCGCAAGACATACGAAGGCATAGGAAGCATGTTTTCTCGGGCTCAGTGCGCCGTCATTGGTACAAGCCGCGGGCCGTCCTGCGTACCCACATCGCTTGAAACGAGCAGAAGTAAAGCGCAAGTCCAGCAGTAACGATACCAAGCCGTCAAGGCATTGGAATATGAAATGGCGTGTCACTTGTAATGAACTTGCCCGAGAAACCCTGCGCGAGGAAACCAAAGAGCCCTAGCCCGGGTGCATCGTAAAGCGTCGTTCCCCGCGCAGCCGCAACAGGAAACGGTTCCCGGCTTGGAAATGCGGTGGTGTGTAAGCGCCATGAATAACCTCAAAATCATGAAAATCTCGCGTGTAGAAATTGTGCTCTTGTCCACTGGCTGCCGCCGCCGACGGACATGTAATGCTTACGCCACCAGTGATTGATTGCTTCCGTCGCTGCGCGGCATTGAGAAGTCTCCAATGCAGCACACTCTGCTGGGAGGGCGAAAGTCATCCAGCGGCATCACCTCTGCGTTGCCTGTTGCCAGCTCGTCTTCGCTGCCTCCCCGGATGGAGGACATAATAACATGGCCAACCTACAAGCAAGAAGAAGTTGTCAATGTGTGCCAATTGGTGGCAAATCAAACTATCAACGAGTCTATAAACTAAGGCCAAGGCTGAAGGCTCAAGTCTGTAATTTAAGGCCAAACCGACCTTGACCTACACAAATCTGCCCCCCCTAAACAAAACAAACGAATCATCTAACCCAGCCGGCCCATCCCGCTATATCACCGTCACCAAGTTGCCATTCCATGCAAGCGTCATTCTTGGCAACTGGCAGGCTCCGACAAACAGATTGAATTCCAAAGTAAATGGGCGCATAAGCTTAAGCCTAAATCAGAAATATGCATCGCCTTCACGAGCCCCTAAACTCTTTCACATAAACATCAGGCCAGATCGATGTCCTGCAGGGAAGCTTGTTGTGGACGTTGCCAGCTGCAGTTGTGAGCGCCAATCTATGAATGGTACTGCTACTGATACCCACAAGGCACACCTCCTGCACGCTCCATATAACACACGCTCTATATTGATGAGGTGACTCTCACCTCCTGCACGCTCTCCCTCACGATAAAGTGTCCGCCCGGCACCAGCAGCAGCTTCCCTCCCAGCCTAGCACCCAGCTTGGCGGCATGGGTCACCTTGGCAATCAGGTCGTGATGACCGTGGAGCAAACGCACCGGAAAGCCAGCTGCAAAAAGACAGATGATTGAGCCAAACAATTCACGTCATGCATCTTTGTGAGGACCAAACTCCAAGTGCACCTCAGGAAATTTACAGGACACGCAAAACAAACCCTGCGGTAGCTGTAGGAAGTTATCTGCTATAACCGTGCGCAGATGAGCCACTTAATGCTGAATTGACCATCTCACTCAAACTGTCTGCCTTGCGTCTGCAGAGGCGTGCGCCTTGACCTTGTCGTGTGCTCTGTATGCTCTGTATGCTCTGTGTATGCTCTGCCAGCTACTTACAGCCAGTAACAGCTACTAACAGCCACTGGTGACAGCTACTAACAGCCACTGGTGACAGCTACTAACAGCCACTGGTGACAGCTACTAACAGCCACTGGTGACAGCTACTAACAGCCACTGGTGACAGCTACTAACAGCCACTGGTGACAGCTACTAACAGCCACTGGTGACAGCTACTAACAGCCACTGGTGACAGCTACTAACAGCCACTGGTGACAGCTACTAACAGCCACTGGTGACAGCTACTAACAGCCACTGGTGACAGCTACTAACAGCCACTGGTGACAGCTACTAACAGCCACTGTTGACAGCTACTACTGCCACACTGGATCACCAGGCACTTCTTCAGCCGCTGCATCAACAGCCGCTACACAGCTACTATAGGAGGCCCCACATCAACTGACCTTGTCGTATGGTGTGTGCCTCTTTGTCCGTGACGCTGTGCCTCCAACATGCGTGCAGCTGCCCCGCCTCCCCGTCCGCACTCTGCTTGCCCTGCACACGCCACTTCTCCAAGTACTCCTCGACAAGCACGTGCTCCAGCTTACGACCGTTCACCTGCACATGCAAGGCAACATTCAACACACGCATCAACACCAGCCTATCAAGACAAGCAAACTCACCAATTGTCAATCGGATTACACATAATCATCACATGGCATCCACATGTAAGGGATCATGTGTCAAGATGCGCATGGAAATTGGTACATGGCATATGCAGACTTGCCCAGCAGGGTCTGGCTGAGTAAATCTCTTTCCAAAGCCTCCAATGTTACGAAGCAGTGTGCCGCATGCCATTGCTATGGGATTGTGAGGTTTGCACAACTACCCACGTGACGACTGTTGTGTTGCCGTTGCGCCAACTGACTTTACCCACGACCTAGGCCAGTGCCGAGGACTCGTCTAGTCCTTCCAGGAGCGTCACCTGGTGGGATCCTTCTATACGTTGCATTGCACTACGCATATTACTATTCGAGATATCTGCTCCGTAACATCCAAGCCTCTTGATTTGCCAGTGATTGCTGTTAAATGACCGTGGCCTTGTTGCCCTTCCCATACGTGGTAGGCGCCTGGCCGTGACTAGCTCCAGCTGCTCTTCTCACTATTTTGTTTACTTATTACATATCTATATATAAACTGCCGATGTCTGATTTAATTACCATAATCGTGTGAATTTGCTTGCGATGACTAGCTCAGCTTCGAGTACTGGTGAGCCTGTGCAATATCATAACCCGACCATTGTCCCCCGGACAGGACTGACCATAGTTTGTCGCAGGCTGGGGGAGAAATTGAACTGGGCGCCCACCACCGCCCGCCCCTGGTCCGTCCTGTCCATGAACCCCACAAGAGCGGTGCGGAGGGCACCCCATGAGAGAGGGATGATCTCAGATCCGCCACCGGTCACACTCAAAAGTGTGAGGGATGCCACCCTCTGCGGCTGCATGGCGGCCAGCTTGCATGAGATCATACCGCCCATGCTGAAACCGACCACGTGGGTCTTGTGCCATCCGAGGTGGTCCTGCATAGCAAGATAACGTGAACGGAGTATATCATACCGGTGTGATTGATTTTTGCCCCAAAAGCGCAACCAGACTGGCGAAAACGTATTGATTTTGTTTTGCATGCAATGCAGCCAGGAAGCGCATTTCAGTCATTGGGGACTAACAGATTGACAGCCTTCAGCCGAAGACTTGCCATCACCCAAGTCCCCTCAAACAGTCCGATGCCTGGTAGGGTTAAGCAGCAGGCTGTGACGGTAAGATACCTAATGAAGATGGAGGTTAACCAGTATGGACTGTTCGTTACCTATCATAAGGCACTATCAGCCGTAACCGAACTCAAGTGTTGGCACGACGTGGCTTACCCTGTCTAGAGGCGCTGCAAGCGGTGTTAAACTCACAAGACATATGAGGCACAAGCCACACTAAAACCCCACATGCCTATGACTCCCGGTCTGGAAAAATGGTGGGAGGCACATAGGAGGCACATAGGAGGCACAAGACACACTAAAACTCGCACCAAATCACCATTGACCGTGTGAGCCATGCAACCTACCATGAGGCATAAGGTATCCTCTGCCATCTGGCTTGTGGTATAGGAGGACATCTTGCTTGGGGTGGAGCTCTTGCCCACGCCTCGGTTGTCGAAGATGCAGATTTCGGTTGGCCCGCCTGCCCTGTGGGCAGTTTCTGCGCTGGCCTCCAAGAGGTTGTGAACCAGCGGCATCCAGGCGGTGCCGGTGGTGGCAAAGCCTGTGGAATCAATCGAAGGTGGCGATTGTGAATCAATAAAAGGTGGCGATTGTGAATTAATCAAAGGTGGCGATTGTGAATCAATCAAAGGTGGCGATTGTGAATTGATCAAAGGTGGCGATGTGAGTGGTCAGCGAAGCAGGGTGTTGCACACTGCAGTGGTCAGCGTGCTGAAGTCAATTAACAAACACAATGACAATTGACAAGCACCGGGGTATTGTGATAAAGTAGCGCCATGTCAAAATGGGTGTCACTGACCCAAACTCAAATTGTCCTAGAACTGGCAAACTTCTTTTTTATGAAGTTGCCTGGGTAGTCGAGCATACCTTTCATCAGTGCCAGGGTAGGGTAAGGCTAGGGTTAAGGTTGAGCTAGCGATACTGGGAACGTACAGTTGGAAGCACGTCGCATCAGAGCCAGACCATGCTAACCATTGTGCTAACCAAAGTTTGCTTACCCATTATTAACAGGATCTTGTTGCAGGTGCTCTGTCCCAGCCCGGTGCTCCACTGGCTGCGGAGTTTTGCGTCACTCGTCCTACACGCAATACATGTGACCGTATGCAATCTTTTAACGTGCGCACGTGCCCTGGCCAAGCAAGAGGGCACCCACACACACCCGCCGATGCACATTCCTCCAGATGCACAGCTGTAGTTTACTGGTCTCCCTATACTTGGTTCCGGCTTCACTGATTGCACATGCTATAGTCTGCTTCAAGCCTGCTATGCCGACTTGTGTTTCAGCTTGGATTATGCGTTGCAGCATTGGATTGGATTGGATTGGCCACACCACACCACAACACTGGTTACAGTGGTACCACTGCAACTTGTCCCAGACTGGCAAACTTCTTTTGTTATCTTTACGTGGGATTACGTGGGATTATACAATTTATACGCTCGCACCAGTCACATCAGCTGACGGTCGACTCAACATTCTGGCCCTTCTCTCACCCATGAGGCTTGCCGTGTGTCTGGCGCGGCAGCCGGAAGACCTTGTACGAGATTTCAACACCCGTTGGAAGCTGAGCGAACCCTTGTTGCGCAAGTGCCCGTGTAGCTGCGGCGCCATTCTTTAGGAAGACTTCAATGAATGAACTGGTGCCAGCTGTGATGCACATCGGTATTTACGCTGAATATTTTCTGACTACAATACCTAACAGGAAATAATAATATCTAACAGCCCTATGGAACGGCACCTTTGTATGGGCAGCGGGGATAGCAAGTGTAATGCATCATGTTGCAGGTCCAGCTACCCGTCAGAATAGCGGCGGCGGTTTGTCGTACCCGAAAACGAACTGGAAGTGCAGCTTGATGGCTGCCATCAGCGTCATGCGCGCGAAGGAGAGCATGGGCATGCCATACTCAACTGACAATCTCATTGGTGAACGCCCCTTGCTGCTGACTCCCACAGCTCGGAGTGTAATCGGAACCTTCCCTGCTAATGGAGCAGGCGTTGCCACGAGTTGGCCAGCTCAAAGAGGACGGGCAGCAGGTGCCCGGTGCTCACATGCCAGCCCTAAAGCAAGATTGAAATTATTGTGAGAAGGCGGCAGCAAGAAGTTGTATAGACACTCAAACCTGATTTCCATCCAGTTGGTCATGGAGGCGCAGCCCTTCATGGGGGTGCACACAAGACTGGGAATGTATGGCAGGAGCGTAGACGCTAGCGTGCACGAGTTTGAATGTACCGTGCACAAGTTTGAATGTATAACATCCCAACCAGCAACAGCCGTGGTCTGGGTTGCAGCGACTGAAGGCATGCAGTTAAGCTAAGAAACTTCTGCCAGGCCACTTCCTTGGAACTACTGACAATCGACCCCAGTCTTTTCGTCGTAAAAAACATCAGCAGCGCAAAACCAGAGTGCCGGCAGAGCACCCTTGAGCAATTCTTTATTGTGTGCATACTTCCAAGGTAATCAGCCGAACCCCCTGCCCCGTTGTGGTCTTTGCCAGGTGGTTGCGTAGAAGCCTGGGCACCTCTGCACGAAGGCTGGCTGCGTCATTTTGAGCACTTGTTCCAGCGGGGCGCGGGGCATGTCCCGGGGGTGGCAGGCGAGGTAGTCCAGGCGGGACAGGCACTGCAGCGGGTCGCGACGGGACAGCAGCAGGCCAAGGCTGTAGGCAGACGACCGCTCAACCTGAGCACCGGAAGGGAAAGAAATGGCCACCAGGTTACAGGGGACAGAGATTGTAACCAGTAAAGCAGCTGCTGTCGAGTGTATAATCAGTCGACCCCCCGTGTCCCCGGTAATACCCTTGATGTATCTGAATTATTTTTGGAGCCTGCCATGTATCTAAGGGGGCTCACGTGAGCGCTAGCAAGCCATGCACAAGGCGGAGCAAATACAGGGCTGACAAACCCTGAGCAGGGAACAGATAACATGTGATCCAGTGTAACAGCCCACGTGACTCACTACCGCTCACGCGATCCAGTGTAACAGCCCACGTGACTCACCAGCTGTGCCCAGTCCTGCCTAGCCCCCGCCGCTGCCTGCAGTCTCCGCCAGCGTGCCGCCACGCTCTGTGGCGATGTCAACATGGCTCGGGGACAGCCCTGGGCCAGGGAGCACACGTCAGCCTTGGACCACCTGCCAGAGAAAAGCAGTGCGTCGGGGTCAGACTCTTCTGCTTCTGAACGGTCAGCACTTTCAAAACAGAAGATCACAAAGGCCAAAGTTGCCAGGAAACTTCAGGGTTGTGTTGGACGAGAATTTAACGTCAACCTTGGGCCACCTGACAGAGGAACGGGTGTTCAGGGTTGTAAGGCCAACTCTGCGGACACGCAGTCCAAACTCCAAAGCAACGTATGGACTTTAACGAGTGCTAGGTTGCTGAGACTTGAGGCACGCTGGGCTAACCGAATCAGCGTTGAGATTTGTGAATCAAAAGCGTTGTGCAGGACATCTGGTGGGTAGAAGGTGGGCAAGAGTACAGTGAAAAATCGGCCAAATTAGGGATGTTGCTTGTATTCGATGATGGCATTATTCCAGGCATGGATACAAACCACGCTTCTGCTGCTTCTTGGCCCTGGGACTGTCACACTCAAAACGCTGGTCCATCAGAGGGGACAGAAAACAATCTGATGCTCAATGATCGCAACAAGATCATTGAACATGGCATCCGTCCGACGAGATCCTGGACAAAATACGGATGGCTCCCGATCGGTGTCTCAGATTGTGCGCCATCAAACCGGTACGCTACATGGCTCATGCCGTGTTGGCCCTAGGGCTGGTACACTCACCCCAGCGCGATGGCCAGTCCGCTCAGCTGCCCCGTCAGCCTCTCGGGTGTGAGGCCCAACAGGCGCGGCTCCTGCTGCACCAGCAGCGCTGCATCCACGGGCCCCACACGCACGGATGCCTGGGAGCAGGGGGCAGACAAGCCAACCGCTGGCATGGCCGGTCAGAGCTGGGTAGCACAGCAACAAACCTCAGACCCTGAGTTGGGATTTCAGTTAGGATGACGTTCTTGAGTTGAGATGGCATCAATTCAGCACTGCAGCTGAATTGAGAGCCTTCCATCACTAAGGAATTTCGTAACGTAACACCCAGCTGTCGCACGTTGCTTACGTAGCTGGCCATCAGCACATGCTATTGTGCGCTTGACTTCCGGCTTCTGCTCTGAATAGGATTCACCTGGCACCTCGACAGTCGACTGACACATGACCTTCTGCCAGGTGTGCAGTACTCCAGACGCAAATATGAGCCAAACTGCCTCCATGCATGAGATGGCAGCAGGGGGGCCCACATGTCATGAAAATCACCTGTTAATCAAAAGCCGTACTGCTCCACACAAACGTACTAGGTTGCGTGTTGGTGGCATTGACCACATCAGATTTGAAATCTGTACCACATCTTGTGTAGGTCTTTTCCTCGAGCACTACCCAGAGCACACTGGAGCATATCACACACTGACCTTGATTGCCGTGAGCCGCCGTGACCTTGATCACGCACTGACCTTGATTGCCGTGAGCCGCCGTGACCTTGATCACGCACTGACCTTGATTGCCGTGAGCCGCCGTGACCTTGATCACGCACTGACCTTGATTGCCGTGAGCCGCTCCCGGGCCTGCTGTGGACTGATGCGCAGGAGCACTGTGGGCGCCTTGCTCAGGGCCACGTAGGCGGGCTCACGACCCAACAGGGAGATGAGCGCCGCACATGTGGCCTGCACATGATTGGTTGTACAAGTGCCAGGCCAGGGCGAGGCTGGTGACAGTTGTCTGTGACCGACATGTGTGTCTGCCGTGTACATGTAAAGTGAATAATGTGGGTCAATTTTTACCTAACTCTGAGCTACTGTTCAACAGAATTCCATTCGCCATGATTCTTTGAAATACAGGTGGCAAACGCCGTGTGGCGCTCATGCAGAGTCATGCGCTCATGATCTAGCAAGCAGATGAGCGCCTCACATGTGGACTGCACAGGATTGAGCAAGGCTAAGCCACTATGTATCATGACTGAGCATGAGTGTGAGGAGAGTCACCTGAGCCAACTCTGTTGAGGTTCCTACTAGGTGGAGCCATGCAAAGCAGGCTGCATGCAATACATGCATTACCCGAGCGTGTGCCAGGAGCTGGTGCAGCTTAGCAACAACAACAGCTGCAACAGCATAATTACAGTGGGCCAAGCCACTGCCAGGTAAATCAGCCCGTTTGCCAGCAGCTGGTGCATAGCCAGGCAGCATGCGCATGTTACATACTGCATACTGCGTGTTGTGTGTATGCAATGTTGGAGCTGGTGGGACGTACCCGTATGTCAAGAAGTTCCAGAGGCGGGTGGCTGAAGCCAGCAGCCCCATCCTCCCCCTCCTCTTGATGCGGAGTGGCCAGTGCTGCCTGCCTTGCCTGCCTCTCATGCTCCGTTTCTTGCCCTGCTGTAGCTGCTTTGGCCTGCGCTCTTTGTTTCTCCGCCGTTGCTGTCCCGGCCTGCGCCCCGTCCCTCTCCACCTTGGCTGCCTTAGCCTCTGCCCGGGCCTGAGCCCTGTCCCTCTCCGCCTCCTGGTGCCTAGCCCGGTAGTACCCCTGGTCGGCCTGCCTGTACTGGCTCACTCGCTGCTGCAGCCACACGGCCGCCAGGCGCGGGTCCAGGGTGGCGCCGCCCCACAGCGGACACAGGGCACGCTCAAGCTCAAGCAACTGCACAGCACAGCACAGCACGGCACAGCATAATATTGATAATTTATAGTAAGATATCATAACATGATTCGATAGATCATACCAATGCACCTTTGTTGCAAAAATGTGCCAAAATAACCAGAGGTTCGTAATAGCAGTGTGAAGATGCAGGGCTCGTGCTGTAATATACTATGTGTGCACATTTGCACATGTGTGTGGGGGGTGGATTACATGGACTTCAGCCCTCAGTCAGAGCGGGAGGCAAACAAGCACCACTGCACAAAAGCACACACATGTGAGTGTACCGCCAAGTGACATGTGCAAGCATGATTCACACCGAAATGCTGATGAGTTGCACCACTCCACATTTCAACAGCGTCTGACTGACGCACTGAGTGCCAGGTGTGGGCACACTATCATGCTTCACAGTGCACACTCACATCACACAATACACATCACACCACACAGCATTATCTCAGTGGCACATTGAGTGAAGGATAGATGCATGTTAGATTAGGTGTCCCTTTGACCTTACAATCATCGTCAGTGTTAACACTTGTTGTTCTGTGTTGATAACAGAATTGCCCTTTCAGCAGCGTTTTTACTGTTTTCAGGATGTCAGGCAGGCGAGTCTGAGTGACACAGTGAATGAAGGGTACAGGCACAGATACACAGAGATTCAGTGACTGATCAGGTGCTCGTTTGCTCCACCTTGACCATGCTGTCCCGGACACACCAACTACTGCAAACCCCCTGTTGCCCGTTGCTCGTTGTCAATACAGCCTGTTCAGCCGAGTTTAGCATTGAGCTGTTTAGCATTCAGTAATCAGCTATGTGTTCCTTTGCCCCACCTCGCACACCAGTGGCCCCTGTTGCCTCCCCCTGACACCATTGCCCACACAGTCCCTTGTCAAGTGTCCTTTGCCCCACCTCGCACACCAGTGCCCCCTGTTGCCTTCACTCCCGCCCCCTGACACCATTGCCCACACAGTCCCTTGTCAGGTGTCCTTTGCCCCACCTCGCACACCAGTGGCCCCTGTTGCCTTCACTCCCGCCCCCTGACACCATTGCCCACACAGTCCCTTGTTAGGTGTCC
>QAXH01000286.1:3714-37561 GCA_004335635.1 Chloromonas sp. AAM2 | reverse complement strand
TGGTGGTGGAGGCGATGGGGATGCTGGTGGTGGAGGGGAAGGCGACTTTGGTGGTGGAGGGGAGGGTGATGCTGGTGGTGGAGGGGAAGGCGACTTTGGTGGTGGAGGGGAAGGCGACTTTGGTGGTGGAGGGGACGGGGATGCTGGTGGTGGAGGAGAGGGGGATGCTGGTGGTGGAGGGGAAGGCGACTTTGGTGGTGGAGGGGAAGGCGACCTTGGTGGTGGAGGAGAAGGCGACCTTGGTGGTGGAGGGGATGGGGATGCTGGTGGTGGAGGGGAAGGTGATGCTGGTGGTGGAGGGGAAGGCGACCTTGGCGGTGGAGGAGAGGGGGATGCTGGTGGTGGCGGAGATGGGGATGCTGGTTGTGAAGGGGAGGGCGATGCTGGTGCTGGTGGGGAAGGCGATGCTGGGACCGGAGATGGCGATGATATGCCAACAGGGGATGGCGAGGGCGGTGGTGAAGGACTCTGGAGATCTGGATTGGGTGCCCCACAGAGCTGGCCTGCGGTTGAGGGGTCTTCCTTGATGGAAATAATGCCTCCTGAACTACTCACGCAACCGCTAATCATAGAGCACTTGCTGACGTCGGTTCCTTCACCAAAGTAGTTGGCGAGGGCTACGCTCACATCGTTTGGAAAGACGGGAAAGGTAGTGATTGGAAGGAAGCTGCAGGAGGAGGGCAGGGCGTACCTGCAAAACAATGGGCGCAACGACAGGCGGTTGCATTTAGGAGAAGTATTGGATGGTGTTTGACCAGGCACTGCGTTCCACAAACTGCCGCTTATTTCTATGAAAGCCTTTAGCTCTTCCAATCAGAGTTCCCAACTATTCAGGATAGATACGATTCACTAAACAACTTTGTTGTGAGTAGCCCATACGTACCAAACAATCCGCACGGCCTGCTGTGGTTGATGAACCCTGGTCTCTCAAGGCTGCACATGCTTATTATGCGCTACTGGAGAACACTATCTTATCTGACTGAGATAGACAAACACAACGCTTACCAGACACCAGCATTGAGGTTGTACTCGTCAATGCCTAGCTGCAGGGCAGAAAGCTGTGCGGCAGCTTTGGCGCACGTGGGTGCCATAGCAAAGGCAATGCCGGTACAAGCACAAGCCGTCAGACTGCCGTCGCCTTCATAGTTGCAAACCTCCAAGATGTTCTCGTTCTGATCATTTAGGTAAGTTGTTGTGGATGTCTGGGAAGCGCATCTGCAGCCATCCAGGTCAGGCTTGGGTCACCAGGAGGAAACGATTCAGGTTTATCGTGTGGATTGAAGTATGGATTGGATTGCCAGATGAGCCGAGAGGTGAGGTGCACCTGATGAACAGGGTTTGCGCTGTAACAGTAGCTGCGTCAAAGTGAGCACCCTGGTGTGAACAAGGCTCTTGTTTGGACGTGGGCAAACATCCTTCAACCACTCACGCTTCCTGGCGACTCCTCCAGAACCCGATACTCAGATTGGGCTGGGCCGTTGAGTTGCACGGTGGTGGCGATGACTGCAACATTTTCCTTCCATATTGTGAACGTGGTGAGAAGCCTGCAGGTTTGTTGCATCCAGACAGTTGATGCAAATGCAGATGAGAGCTTTTTGCTCTCTGCTTGCGGAACGGCGAGAGCCGTTCGAGTGCAGATGATATTGTAAGTGGATGCGTCAAGCTGGCCGAATTCAAGCAACCATTTACGTGTCATCGCGTTGAAGTGTGGCGTGCGGAGTGTCGGATCAGTTGCCAGGCCTTACAGTGCGTGCCTTGACGGCACTGATGCCTGTGCTGATCTGCGCTGACATCGTCCGAATGCCATCACCCACCTTCGGAAGCAACAGCGCTACAAGCCAGGGCCAACAGCAAGGCCTGCGTGGCAAGCCGATTGATCATGGCGTTGCCGTCAGAGCGTGAGCTGGGCGGAAGCACGCTTGAGCCTATGTCTGCGTTAGGCGGGAGCCCTTCAGGCTTCTATATACAACAATTTCTGGGATGATCACACTGCGAACGTGTGGGCGTGTGTGGGCGGTTTTAGGGAGCGGGGCGTGTCGGGCCGAAAGAAGTAAGTTACGAATGCGGTTACAGGACAAGAGGACACAATAAAGGATTGTGGAAAAAAGAAAGGCACGAAAGGAAGTGCGAACAGCGGCGGCAGCGTGCTGCCAGGATTATAGAAAGAGCAACAAACGAAGGGAATGAGACGTGATGTGCTAGGTCTGGAAATTGCAACACAGCCGGAGCAGCCCTCGCGTTTCTATTGCGTACAACAAGCTTGCGGCTTGGAACTTCGTCGGCTGATATAATCCATGCACGCACAGGCATTTCAGCCCGCAGCACCACAGTCCATGATAATACTTTTGGCATCGTCATCATGATTATTATACGCCATGAAACAGCGTGGCGTGCATGTCAGACATGGCACGCGGTAGAACACCTCCACATTGACATTGCATGGCTCTCGTTTGGTATTTCGGACAGGCTATTGTTGCGTCGTACGAACGGCTGCGCATTGATATTTCCATTCCCGGTTACCGGCGGCGGTTACAGGCACTGGGTGAGCGGGATAGCAAATGCTCAAGTCATGATTAAACATGCGTCCCCACTCCATGTACGATGCTGGTAGATGCAAGTGTCCATACCGTCCATTGGATATAGCGCGAATTAATATCGGCGCCTAGGTCGTTGTTCGAACAGCATGATGCCCTTCTTCAGACCTTCCTGTGGCGAGGGCGGCATAACTTTTTGCCATCGCAGGGAGAGGTAAGGCGATGATGAGCTGACAAGATTACGCGTGCTTTAGCGGGCTGTATTGTATCGTACATTGTTCATCTTCGTTCCATGCACCGGGTATGTACGCACAACACTACGCAGAAGCTGTCTCATCAGCAGCCGAGACGCAAGAGGGGTCAGAATAAGCGCAAAAAAGCAGCCGTGGTGCGTTCTGAGTGCAAGGTGCTGCAACGGTGAGCCTCATCCGCCGCCGCACCCCAAGGAAGTAGTGTTTGCCAAACCAATACGGAGCGTCTGTGTGGTAGCAGGAACACGGACACCTTAGCGCGTCATTACGTCTTCACAAGCAGCTTTGTTGAAGCGAGCAAGGATACCGTTGGGTGGCCAGGCCGGAGTCATGTGGACCCTTGCGGCAGCAGCGCCTATTCTACGTCAAAGACAATGTAACACTGAACTGGTTCCACTCTGTTGTGTTCCTTGGCTGGAGAAATGATGGGGTCAACCCATTGTGATGGCTGCAAACTGCCACCACGCAAAAGCGCTTTCTCCACGGTGCATGCATGCATGCGTGACCCCCTTACCGGCTTCTACAGAACCCCACAGCCCATCAGCCCGTATGGCTGAGTGCATGGAGTTTTCTTTATGACATGATACCCGACGTGTCAAATCTGCTCGTAGGCTGGAGAGTCGGCGTGGCTTTCTCGGCAGATGTGGCTCTGTCTCAGAACGTCTGAAACTATGTAGAGCTTGTGTTCCGCTTGGTCCCGAACGTTACCCAGGCGTGTCTCCACATCCCTGTAGCACTTGGAGAGGCGCATTCCAATGGCCGCAACCAGTCATGCCCCGGCGGCCCATCCTCAGCGGCATGTGCCACAATGCAACGAACTATGAGTCATTATGGCACCCTAGGGGCGTGATAGGATTGCAAGGCTCATACGTTAGTGAACCTGATGAAAAGGCCAAGGCTCTCTACAACATGCGAAAGGCATCTCAAGGTCACCTGCAACATGTGAGTGGCATCTACAGTGGCCTCCTGCAGCGTGGACCTAAGCTGGGACATAAGCTGGGACAGGTCCGCAGACTGCCTTTGTATAGTCATAGTAGGTTCAACCTGATATCAGACGGGTTCTCAAGGTGCTCTCTGCGGGCTAGGCGCAAGGGCAGCCACTGCCATTGAATCAGATGCGTGTCCTGAACCATGCCCCCATTCTGAGGCATGATCTCACTGCAAATTGGTGGCGCACTTAGCAGGGCGGTTACACTTGGTGGCGCACTTAGCCGGTTACAAAGAAGGAAGTTACGAGATGGCAGAATATTATCAGGGGAAAAGAAAGGCTGACTGCACTTCGCGAGCCCTTGGCATCTGAACCTGCGCAACAAAGCAAACCAGCTGGGAACTCCGGTGGCAAAGCCAAACCACGCACGCACAGGTTCATACCCCGGAGCACCACGGCCCCCTTTACTTTTGTGCATGAAATTGCGTGTGCCGGCCTATGTCGTGACCTAGTTGCAAACTGCGTGGGCTGTCGTACGAACGACTGCGCGCTAAACACGAGTTTTCCCCCCAAGGCTGGACTAGTCCCTGTTTCAAGCGGTTACGGGCACTTGGTGACGGTGCTCAACTCATAATCAAACCTGCGTCACCGCTCCATGTAGTATGCTGGTGAATACGATTATTCATCCCGTCTACTGATTTCCGCGCACATCCATACCCTTTCCAGCTTCCAGCTTCGCCCTTCTTCAGGGCTTCCGGTCGCGCGAGGGCGGCATAACCTTGTGCTAGCGCAAACATAAGTCGATGATGGCTGGCAACTATTACGTGGGCTGCAGCGGGCTGTAGCGCATCGTACCTTGTGATATCGTTTTGAGCATACAAGACGAATTAAAGTGACCAGAAGCTAATTCAGCAACCGCGAGGCAAGAAGGGTCACAATAAGTTGGCATTCACAGAACCAGTCGTGTCGCGGTGCAGGGTGCTCTGAGTGCAGGATGCTCTGAGTGCAGGGTGACGCAGTGGTGAGCCTCATCCGCCGCCGCGCACAAAAAGGGAATAGTGCTTGCAACACGGAACTGTGTCCGTGTAGCTGCAGGAGCGAGAACTAACAAGAATGCTCCAGCGCGCCATCAAGTCCTCACAAGCAGCTCTCTCATGACATGCAGCATAAAGGCTACGAGAACAATTGAAGCAATGAGCCAGGCCGACGAAAGGTGCGGCAGCAGCGCCTGTCGTGCATGCAGATGATCTACACCACATACTCCTGAGCTACTTCCGCCTTGTTGTATTCCTCAAGTGAAGAAAATAAGGGGTTGACGCATGAATGTTGATTGGATGTACACCGACCAAGTACACCGTCCTTACACCGTTAAACCGTTCTTAAACCAAATGCACCGTCCAAACGCATATGTAACTGACAATGGCAAACAGTGCCAAACTTCAATTATTACACCGTCCTAATGCGTGCACGGTTAGACACAGTCACTCCAGCGCGGCTTGCTTGGGCTGCACACGCGAAGCAGCTTGATTATGCACAGGAACGCAGCAGGGTACGAGGGCAATTGACTTGACAAGCCAGTCAGGCAGATGGAGCACAGGCCAGGTGGGGCCGATGAGGCACAAACGCAAGGCAGCATATGGCACAGGCAGTGGAACTAACTTGAAGAAACACCCACCCGGCCGCGTGCATGGCAACCAAGCAAGCGGGTCAGCAAGCAAGGGCTTCAGCGAGCTTAATGGGCACTCGCCCCTTGTCTCTCGGACGTCCACGACATGGCTAGCAAAAGCCTGTGCAAACTTGCGCAAGGCCCCAATCCTGGCATGGCCAGACACATCTGTCCTTCCAAGGAGAGATCATTTCAAGTGGTATTAAACCCACCTTGCATTAGCTTTTGGAAGACCGCCCAATGTAAACTTGCTTTGCCCACCCTTGTTATAAGATTTGCTGTACAACGAAACATGCACACCTTATCCGTTCTGGGTGTGTGCCGAGATGACACGAGCGACCTGACACCCATCGTTGCCAGTCCATCGTTGCCCGTCTATCGTGGCCCGTCTATCGTTGCCAGCTATCAGTTCGTGTGTTTCGAGTGTGTTAACGAACAGGTGCTTTAACTATCTCAGCATGCCCACAGGACAGACGTGCAGAGTGCGACTGGCTATGTTGCGTCTTGCACTTGTATGCAAGATGGAGATGTTTCAATCCTGATGTTCCTGAGGTGACTGTTATGGGAATGGCATGTTGTAGCACAGTGCTGTGTCGTTGAACACATGGATTGGCTTCAGTGGACCCGTCAAACAGTACATGCTTACATGCTGGTGTGTGAACTCATTTTTTGGCTTCTTCGCACGGCACTCCTGGCCTTCTTCGAGTGGCCTTCCTCCCCTCCTTCAGCACATGGTTCCAGATTCCCTCCCTTTGCTCGGTGCAGGTCAGGTCGCTGGTACATCCCGTCCCGTGCCCTGTGCCGCCCGCTCTGGTTAGAGGGATGCACGTTTACGGGTACATAAACACAACAAACAGTCGCAGCAGGAAATTGAAGCTTAGCACCGGCAGTCGTGTCGTGCCTCGGGCATTCAAGCATGTCAGCATAATCCATTGGTTAAGATTGGACGTGAATGCGGCTGCCAGGCAACAGCTGCTCCAAGTAGCTCACACTGGGTACAGCTATCAAGGGTGCGGCTATCAAGGGTGTAGCTATCAAGAGTTAGGATCAGACAAGCCGCGCTATCGTGATTCTGGCTGTAGTCGGTTCACACTGGCACGGCTTGCTGAAGCAAGCATAGCTCCGTGGCCTTGGGGAAACGATCCATGAGTAACACATCTGCACGTGCAGAGAGACAGTGTGAGCCTAGCTGCAAGGGACCACATGCACCAAGGCTGTGCACAACCTGTAAGCGCATTACCAGCCTTTCCTAAACAAAAGATGACGTAAAGGCAGGATGCGACCGGTGAACAGCATGGCTCTGCAGCCCTTAATGCAGAAAAACAAACCATGGAAGGCCATATCCCTGTGCTGTGTCTGCAGCAGCTGCGTTCGACTTGCCCGGCACCAAAGTATGCATCGGCACGTTATCAGGCCGTGGCAACCCACACCAGCCAGGCGCAAGAGCTGTGTGCAGGGCAGACGTCTGGCTCTCCATCAGCATGACCCTCTCCATCAGCCTAGCTGCCTGTGTTGTACATCCTGGTCTTCAACTCCTGTTAGCCTGGCTTTTAGTTCACCAATTATGAGGCGTGGCAAGTCTGATGTCCGGCTGCCTCGTTTTGCCTGCTTGCTGAGGGTAGGCCAGGGTGATGCCTGCCCTGTTCCGTGTTCTGTGATGGATTCCTTGGTGTAAACACTTGAATATTTTGCACATGCAAACCTTATCCAATTCATTTGTGCTCAGCACACACTCTGCCAAGAACCAGCATTGTGCTCCACCGCTGCTCCCCAGGGCCTGCAAACCAAGTTTCCCCGCCCGACCTCACCTGCGTCTGAGTCCAGGTCATCAATGAAGCCAAACCAATAGATGACGAGGCCTGCACCAAACCGGTTCACATACCTGCGGCGCATGCAAACATGCAGAGACCAGCAGAAGGTACGACAAAATGTCACAAACTTGTTCAAAACGTGGGCACCACCTTCCAAACTCTTTAACGCTGCGGGGGGACTGAACATGCCTGTGAAAGCCGACCTGCCAAGGCTTGATCTCTTTATGTCCCTGGTGGAATGCCTTGGCGCCCTTGACTCTGCCCTGCTGGTGGTGCTCCTGCCAAGGGCTGGCAACAACTATTCCTTATGCAGCAAGCCCCACACTGTGCAGCGGGTGCATGGGCACGGGCTGTTCAGTGGGTGCACGTGCACCATTGTTTATGAAACGCATACCAAGTGTCCTGACCCACGTGCTGTATTGCTCGTCCATTTGTTTCCTGTGCATGCGGTCGTCTCCAAAGGTGGCTTTGCTGTCAATCCATGTGACCACGCGCCATGCAGGAGCCCCGTTGGCGCCATGCCGCCTCGTGTCTAGCACCGCTATGGGCACCTGCATACACGTCAACACTTGCACTTCCACGTAACTTTACACTTGCACGTACATTGACACACAGTGGCACACACACGCACACAACCAGATGCTGTGCACTGCGGGCGGCTATGCACTGCAGGCGGCTGTGCACTGCGGGCGCCTGTGCACTGCGGGCGCCTGTGCACTTTAACGCACACCGGGGCACACGTGCGCACATCATCCCGTCACTGTCACTATTGCTTCATGGCTAGAGGCATAGGCACACACACCGACAACCCTTTGCCCCGTACCCCTGACCTGTAGCCTGATGTCCGGCGTCTTGAAGTAGCCTTGGCTGCGCAGTTCAGACTCAGTCCAGAAGCAGGTGACGCCCGCCTGCCTCAACTGGGAAGCCAACAGCAGCTCGTACTCGTGTCCTGGACAAGGGATGAAAGGCACAAGATGCATCACATGCATCACATGCATCACACATGAACCCCTCACATGGCAACAGCGTCACACACATGCAGCAGCATATCACGCATCACACATGAACCCCATACATGGCAACAGTGTCTCACACATGCAACAGCACATCACGCATCACACACGAACCCCACATGTGCAGAACCATTTGAACATGCAACTAGGCACACTGGGAGTGACCAGCAGCTCGTGCTCACGGTTATGGGATCACCAGCCAAGTGTGTGTGTTCATGTGCCTGACCTGCTGCCTGCCTTGCTGCATCGGTCCAAGGGGAGTAGGATGAGTCCGCGAGTGCACACCGATGGATGTCTACCTTGAGCCGCTGGACTTGCTGGGCGGTCAGCAGCACACGCGCACATGTAGCTAACGCTTCACTTGCTTGCCCATGCTCCTGCTGGTGTGGCCGCTCCGGCTGCTGCTGCTGTGGCTGCTGCAGGGACCGCTTGGGCTGGGGCTCCTGCTGTTCCTGCAGCAGTGCCCCGTGCACCTGCTCAAAACCCTGCTGGTGTAGCTGCTCTGGGTGGTTCAATGGCTGTTCAGGCAAGGCATGTGGCAGCTGGCTGGCGGCCTGCTGCTGTCCTGGCGGCAGGTGCTGGGCTGGTGATGCGATGACTGGCTGGGGTCCCACATCTGATGATGCAATAAGAAGGGAGTCCAAGCACGATGGCTGCTTCAGTATCTCCCCCACAACCTGCAATAGAGGCATGCAACGTAAAAACTCTGACATGCTGTTGCACAGTTCTGACTCAATGACCTGCAATATGATAGTCAACATTAAGGGAGGCGGGAAATCCATTCAACTCATAACGGGTAAGAGTGTGGCAGTGCAGTAGTCTGCAACTGTGCTACTGTAAAACCAGCTGTCTGTAGTATCCAGGTACAGCATGACAGTGCACTACACTGACGCTAACCTACACTGGCCATTACACCATGGCTTGTCTGCCCCTTGCCATGACCCACCTGCTTGCCTGCCCCTGCCAGAAGGTCTTCCAGCATGCGTCTCATGAGCATGCATGGAGGGAAGTCCGCTTCCATGCTAAGTGCAAGGATGTCCGCGCCATGGGGCTGGGCTAGGTACCTGCAATGGCACTTGGGCATGGCATGAGGTTTGTGCACACAACATGGTGCCTGAGCATGCGTAGCACTGCCAACATGTCGCCCAAGAGCCATGCGTAGCACAGTCGTGAGGGAGGCGCTGACGAAGACATGTGCTGTGCATGGAGGGGACGAAAACGGCTTTAGCCCTGCATCTGTTGCCGAACATGAGATCGGCGCTGCACAAGATGCATGCATGGAGGTGGTGCACACGTCAGGTGCACCTGATCGGCATGCATGGACATGGTGCAAGATATGATACAAGCCATAGGACTGCATGCCCTACCTGTCTGTGTAGCTTCGTATGCGATGCTTGATGGCGTGGTTGGTTTTGATCACTTTCTGTTGGTTCTCCTGGGCCAGGATGCTTATCAAAGTGTCGAGCGTCAACCTGAGCAAGTAGGCTTGTAGCAGGCGTCACTTCCGGCCATGCGTACATGGCTGTTACAGCAGAGCCGAGATTTCGTATGCCAGAAAAGCTTACCCATCTGGACCGTACCGGGACAGGAGAAGCTCAATGTTCGGGCATGCGCCCACCGGCAGGGCCAGCAGGCGCGACACCTCAACGTACACATCCCGACGCATACGAAGGTGACCGATTGTGCTTTGCAACGCTACCCTAGCCTTGCGAGTTTGGATAGGAGGCGATCGGTGTAGATCATGCAAAAGGGTGTCAGGATGGTCAGCTGTGATGAAACCGGTCTTTGAATTCAAGCACGTGGATTTACGTTTGAATTGTCGTAAGGTAGACAGCTACATGATGGCGCCTCGAGGAGTGGCCGCCACCGCTGCTCTCACTCAATCAAATGTTCGCCTTCGCATGCTATTCACCCTGCTTTGGTGAGCCGTGATACACGTGCAAGACACTCCTGCATCAAAGTATACAGCACTCTTTGCATGTGCGAACCAGTTGCTGCCAGTTTGGAGTTTGCCAGTTCTGGGACAATTCCTGAATCCTACGCAATTCCAAGCCTATGTTGCTGCAGCAATCTACGCGCTACAGTCAACTCTGCAATCGCTCGATTCCGTCGGCCCTTGCTGCTGCGTGGCGCCAGCACTGCGCCAACACTCTCATGGAGACGCTGTGGCGCATGGCCATAGACCATAGGCTCCATCACTGGTGCGCGCGTCAGCCCCTGGACATGCCCTTGCTCCCCGTCTTCCCCGCTCCCAACCGGCCAGCAGCATACCTTCTGCGACTGGCCAGTGGCGATTCAGTTGCAGGATTTCCCTGTGCCACCCACAGCTTGGCTGCTCAGCCGCGACCATCCCTTTCTGTTCCTGCTCGATGGCCGGCTTGCTCTCAGGCTGCCGCCACCCTAGGAAGTGTCAGGCCCCTGCCCGGTCGCCAACTCAGGCCCAGACTTTGTTGCTCGTCCTTTGTTTCTAGCTTTTGAACCGTCGAACACCTGTCAGCCATCCTAAGCACTGACAGGCCCTGGCACGGTTGCCATCTTTGTTTTCCGTCCTTGTTTCTAGCTGCGCCTGCTCAATGCATGTCTGACAGCCTTTGGCAGTACACCTTCTTTGTCCGCAGTGCTTTGACTTCTGTGTTCCTCGCTCTTTGGGCCTTAAAGTTGTCTTCTGTTGCTCAGAGTTGGTTAGGACGATATCCAGTTTCGTGTCTTGCATGGCTTGCTAGCGTTTGCTCAGTGCATGTGGGCCCCCTGATGTAACTAATATATACATTGAAGTTGAAAGCTGCCCAGTCTGTGATTGTTATGGTAACTGCGAAAGACACCAGGCTTCCACAAACACCACGCCCATGCTTGTGTGTACTGATCTGCAGCACTTTGTGGAAAACAACTCAGGCGTCAAAGTCGGATCCTGTGTGATCAAGTCCTTGACGATTATTGCATGGCACAGCTGTCGACAAGGCACATACTGGTACTACCAGCAGAGAAATGGTTGCTGACACACTATAACCAGGCACTACCAGGATTGCTGGGTTGAAGCTATGATGTCGCATCGAGCGCACGAGTCCTTCTAACATCACAACTGATTCAGGGCACCATTAGCCCGGCAACACAAGCAGTAGCAAACACAACAAAACATGAAAGTTGTCGGTGTGAGGGGTCCATGAGCCGCAGTGAATGCCACGTGCAAACTTGAGACATCCTTCTTGCATGTGACCGTCTAAGCGTCGGCCCATGTAAAGTGAAGTGTATAGTTGGCCGTCATTGACACGATAGCAAGAAGGGTGGTATGGCACACGGTGACTTGACATGTGAGGTCCCCAGGTTCAATGGCAGAATAGGGCTGTGGGCAACCAGCATCTCCATGGCCTGCCTACCCTTGTTTTAAACAGGGTTGAAAACACCAGGGCAAGCATGGGGCAGCACCAATTACAACAACCAGTACAACCTGACTACTGCCATTGGCGAGAGGTGTAGTCTACTCCAGAATTGCGCTTACCCTGAAGCTGCACTGCTTTCCGTTTTCCTCCCCTTCCCAGACTGTCTTCATGCTGGACACCGTTTCAAGCCTATGTCCTCACCACTGTCACTTCTGTGACGTCATGGCAGTGCTCCAAGGGCGTCAAACACGAACTACAGCATTCCGCACATTCCAGCGTTTGTCTGCCGAGGTTCATGCGCCCACTTTTGCCGGTGGCTCCTCCCACCAGGGGTCGCAGCCCACAGGGACAATGGCGTAGTGGTTGAGAGTGGGGTGGGCGGAGAAGTAGTGCGTCTTGATGTGGTACATGCTCACAGACCTGTACAATCACGAAATGACATAGAATCAGTCAAAAACCTGGGAACTTACATGAGGTTATGCAATCTCGCCGGAAGTTGACATTATTTTCACGCGTTGCATGTACATAAGGGTGTACATAAGGGTGTAAAATGCCGCCATCGTGATGTAACACGCATTGTCAAGCGAACATGTGGTCACATAACAATGACAACAATGCGGTGCAGAATTGCATGGAGATTTGCATGACATGCTGCCGGAAGGTTACGTGGCGTTTTTTCCGGGCGGTTGCATGAAGACACTGTGGAATGCCGCCATCACAGACCCAGGCCAGGGCTAGCCAAGAGGACGCAACCCCGGGAAACGTTTTGCCCTCTGTATACCGTTTGTTGAAAACCCTTTGCTTCAAAACCTTTTATTCACCAAAAAACCCCGACAGGTGGGAAATACAGAGTGACCAGACCATGTGGAGGTTTGCCTTTGGAAGGTTTTGGTGAAGGTGTTGTTTGTTGCGTGCAATATTCACGAAGAAACAGGACATGAGATCATGTGGCTCAAATTCATCTGGGCTATCTCTCAGCCGTGATTACGACGAGGAAACAACACTGAAGGAAAAGATTAGTGACATGCACAATACCATGAATTCACATCGCCACTGGTCGCATACACGTTGTATATTGGTTCAATGCGTAACAACTGCCACAGTGCACGGTGCAGCCAATGATGCCGTGCCACTGAATGCCCAACATCCAAAGAACATAACAAGGCGACGAAGGAGACGCCCGCATGGTATCAAATCCACTCTGCATGACCTTGGCCCTGGCATGTGCAAGCAAGCCCCTGTGCCGACCACAAGCGGTCCACTCACTCTTTGATGCCAGGAGTTTGGTACATGTCCTGCACGTATCGCTTGATGGCTGGATACTGGTGAATGAACTTTTTGTTGGTCTTGAAGTACACCACGTACTGCATGCACGTGGCACAAAGCACAAGTGGCACACCATGCTCAGAAACGGTTCAAAGACGTCTTTTCTATACTGGCTGCCCTCTCCACTCGATCTCGTCTCTGCCCGTTGCACATGATGGCCATGGCGAATACTGGCCATGTAAACAAGTTGGCATCGGCAAGCCTAGCGGCCAATCCAATGCATGCTTGTCATCCCAACGCATGCCTGCCAGGGGCTGGTGATGTCAAACTCAGCAAGGCCAAACCCAGAATACCCACGGGCGCAAACAGCACAAGACACCCAAAAAAGAAACGGCAAAACGGCCTGCGGCATGTACACGCGTGTGAATGCACGTGTCTTACCACTGGGTCGAAACGAATGAGTGTGACGAACAGTCGGATGTCGGCTTCAGTCAGCCTGTCGCCAGTGAGGTAGCGCTTGTTGGTGAGGATCGAGTCTACTCGGTCCAGCCCCGCAAACACATCCCTGAAACAGCCAGTGTCGTGGTCAGGTGTGTTAGTCTGGGTGACATGACGATACTTCTGAGTTTGTGCGAGCATATTTCATTTAGAGCTGATGAGGCTGAACAGAGCTTCTTTCATTTAGAGCTGATGAGGCTGAACAGAGCTTCTTTCATTTAGAGCTGATGAGGCTGAACAAAGATGAGGCTCGGCAGTAGCTTCCAGGCATGCTGGTAGGCTGTGCCTGCGGTCTGCTAGCATGGCCTGGCGCCTTGCCCAGCTGATGCACATGCAGTCTCACCTGAAGGCCTCCTCGTACGCCCCTTGCTTGGTGGCAAACCCAGACCTGTACACGCCGTTGTTGATCATGGGGTAGATCCACTCGTTGAGCTCATCGATCTGTGATCTCAGATCTTCAGGGTACAGATCGACCTCGGGGTGGCGCGCTGCATACACGATGAGCAAGAAACAGGCTGTCTCTGTCATGCTTGAGAAAGAAAACGGTGGTTTGAACCATCAGCAACAGACCCTAAACAAAGCTGCATTGCGCAAAATACTGACAGG
Organism: Chloromonas sp. AAM2; assembly: GCA_004335635.1. Lineage (NCBI taxonomy): Eukaryota > Viridiplantae > Chlorophyta > Chlorophyceae > Chlamydomonadales > Chlamydomonadaceae > Chloromonas > Chloromonas sp. AAM2. Next base: position 23,611 of record QAXH01000286.1, on the reverse strand, counting down.
AACTTAAGTTCAGGATAAATAGCTTCTCAGCAAACGCGTTCACTCCAGCAAAACAGAAACTCATCATCAGCTACATATGCGCTGAATGATCCTGACTGAATGAACTTAACAACAGCAACAAGCTCCCAAGCGACCCAAAAACATCCGGTCAGAAGTGGTAAGAAAAATGGTCAGATCCGGTCAGATCCACAGCAATGATACTCTTGTTGCGCCACATGCAGGGCGGCGCATAAGCAAAGCGACATGGGCACAGCTTACCTATGTTGTTGAACGCGGTGTTGAAGATGCGCAGAATCTCGGATGATTCGTTGTTCACAATGGTCTTTTCCTGCTTGTCCCACAGCACAGGCACGGTGTAACGACCTGCATAACGGCACAACCAAAAAGGCTTTAAAACAACTAGTTGTTTTACTTTTATATATATATATATATATATATATATATATGTGTGTGTGTGTTGTTTTACATATATATGGAGAGTATTACATGCTGGGCAGTTTCTCAACAGCCAGGCACAGCCCTGCCATAGATGACTCCCACAAACAATGCCAGTGTTCGAACGGGTGACGGCAATACGTAGGCAGTCAGATTTTTACTGTATATATATTGAATTGAAAGCAAATCTGGTTTTCTCACATATGCCACCCTGTTGCACTTCAGTCTGCTGAAGCACGTCGTCGCACTCCGCCCGTGCACCCAAGTTGGCAACACCTCACTCTTAACCTGACCGGGATTAAAGACACCCAGATGAAGACATAATTGGCAGATTGGTGACGTCACAATGGGCACAGTCGCAAGAACCCAAGTTGATTCAATTGAGCAAAACGAAAAGGGGTTGACGCACCTCCCTCTTGCCCAGCTAGCTCATACAAGTCCCGCACGGTCTTGGCGTTGTTGATGGTGTCGGGAATGCACTCGTTCGGAGGAAACGAACCATGGCCTGCACGTGCACATGCACATGTCGCATCACTCAAGTCAGAGCGGCTATCATTTTTATCATGATCTGTGCGAACCGGCCATGTTACATGCCTTACAGAACGGCCGTATCGTTTAAAGCAACGTTGCCATCTTGTCCGTGTCTGAACCGACACAACCTGCCCGCTCTCTCAATACCACATGCATGTAAGATCACACTGCATTGCACTGTCGCACCAACCCTGCCCTGCCCTGCCCCAACCATCCAGCCTGCACCTGCCTTACCTGTTGGACTAGCAAAGGGCGGGTCGGTGGGGCTTGCAAACACCCATCCCATGTGTTCATCCGAGGGGTCGTCGGGCTTGGTCCGCTGCCAAGTGGGATGGCAAACTGACAGGCCGATGGCGTGATCCAAGCCCTGAGAAACGTGCACACACGTGCATCACGTGAGGCTGTTTGAGCATGCTCGTAATCTCCCCCTGGCAGACATCAACGGGTGAGGCCTGTCACCGCATTATAATTGATGATTGGTGACAAGCGACACGATGAAAACATTCAGGTCTGCTGGGACAACCTGAGATGAAAGCCTGCACCAGACAGCCGAGGACCATGCCTAGCGGCTTTAACTAACAACTGCCGACCACCAACCTAACCGTTACCTTCAAGTTCAATGCAGCTAAGGTCCTGCATGTGCAAAAGCAGGGGATGCACAACAACTAAAGTGATTACGTTGAAAGTGATCATGTTGCATTCTCACAGGCCAGCCTTTGTCGCAAGCATGCCTTTGTGATGCACTTACTCAGGGAACGATGCATTTGCTTTACATGCTGGGGCTTCTGCGGCATGCACATGCACGGTCACAACTCTGATCCAAAAAGCGACGTGCATGCAGGAAAACTGCGCCAGTTGCAACACTCGCCTGCATGCCCAAGGACACGCCAGTGAGACGTACAGGTGATACCGTCCAGCTGCACGGTGTGCAAGGACAGGATTGGGTTGAAATCTCGTCAGTGCAGGCAGTGACATGCATGGCTCTGGGTGCGATGCGCAGAAAAGATGTGTTTGCCAGTTCTGGGGCAGACTTGGTGTGTCAACAGTTGAACCTCATGAGGAACTGGTTGGACCCTACGCGCAAGTGTGCTTTTCATGTTGGTATGCGTTGCCACTGACAGTCTTTTATCTCTCCAGCACAGAGTGGCACTGGACCAAGCACATGTGTTACACTGTTCAACCACAACAGAAGCAGCCATGAGCAGCCAAGCAACAGCAAAACACCGAATGGTGGTGTGCCTGCTGCACGAGTAACGCCCAAATCACACACAACGCGATCGCCGGAAGGTAGGGGTGATGAGTTGGTGGTCTCACTCGCCCTTCATGTAGTAAAACTTTCACCACAGGTATCACGTTGTCAAACCCTGCCCTTGATCAAAGATATCTGACGCACCTTCAGGCTTGAATTTGCCATCGGGCTCGATCGTCGAGCGCCATGAAGTAGGCACTCTTGTGAAAGCGCCATCCTTGTTGGTGTCGGCAAGAGCTGTGGATTTCATCGATGCAGTGATCAGTAATGATTTTGGGCTGCGGTTGCGGATTCCAAGTCTGCTTACGCGTGCCGATAACAACATTCTATATGTGCCTGGATTCCAAGCACCCACTAAAGATCATCCCGGCCAAGGTGCAACGTGGGCTAGGCGTTTTCGCGTGACGACATGAAGTGTGCGGGACCACGATAACTGGAGCCTCTGGATCACCACATCATCAAATCCACTTTCAACCTGGCATTACACACAGTCTGCAGGCGTGGGGTTCCACATCACATGAGGTTCCACTGTTGGCACACAATCTGTCCCAGAACTGGCAAACACTTCTTTTGTTTGAACCGTCACTCAGGATACTACCTACATTCATGGTGACAGTGTAGACATATTGAAGACATCAGGGGGGCCCACATGCACCGACCGCGAACGCTAGCAAGCCATGCAAGAGACGACGCTGGATACCGTCGTAACCAACCCTGGACACGGCATGAGGCATCGCCTTCTGCGACCTTTACCCTTTTCAACCCTAACTCTAACCTTGACCCTAACAGTGCCAGGAAACCTCAGTGTCATTGCCATTGGCGTGCAGAACTTCATGTCAGTTGACCTCCAGCGTTTACGGCTTGACAAGGCAACCATGTGTCCAAATTACAGGTGCCAGACAGCAGATGTGCACAGCCTTGAACTCATTCAGCAAGCATGGGAAACAGGCATAGACAAGCAGTAAGAGCATGGGAGTTCATTCGCCTCCACGACAACCGCTCCGGTCGAACAAACTGTCGTGCGCAATTCTTGGCTGACCCCGGTTGATTCGAAGTATTCGATGAATCAAAGGCATCATATGACAACTGTTTTGAATCGGAGAACTGTTGTGCAATTGCTGGCGGACCGGGGTGACTAGAATTTACTAGTCTAAATGGATCGACAACTATTCAACTTCATTGGGCAGTCGGGTGCCGGAAAACCAGCGCGAGCGGACTGTAACGTCTGTAAGCGCCGACCGTGATGGTTACAGATACCGGTTACAGATCCGAGAAAAAGCCGTATGAATGATGACAGCGCCAGAATGTAACCGTCTGTATCTGGGCCATCATAACCGATACGGCATTGAGAGTGATGCCTGATGCAATCCGAGGTTGCAAAACAAAGATGTGTTAAAGATACGAAATGCAGTGCAACTACACACCCTGAAAAAGAAGTTTGCCGGTTCTGGGACAGTTTGTGTGAATTGGTCTGTATTACCGCCAGCAACCATTGTGTGTCAGCAAAACATGTGTATGTGTGCATGTGAACCGCACACGTGGTGAGCAGCGGGGTGAACAAGACGCTTTCAAGTTTGTTTCAGTTCTGGTTGAGTTGAGTCCAAGGCAACATTTACAAATTGTCCCAGAACAGCTGACCGACCATGTAAGCATTTGCTGTGCTGTGTGCCAACTGTGTGCTGTCCAGTATTGGCAGTGCTCTCTGAACACACACCAGGGTTGCATGACCGTGATTCAGACAAGGCCAGTCAGCCACAGTGACACACCCCAGTTCCATCTCGTCTACCACTTCACACGACACCGTGTCGTGTGTGACACACATTAAAAAACATAACTCAATACTGACAGTCACCACCGTCTACCAACATGCACCAGAAACAGTCAGTGGGTCAGTTTACAAATACATCACCACAGTCAGTGAAGTTCACCAGGATTGTACCAGGATTGGCAGTCATTCAAGTCCCAGTCTTGACACCATGCTGTGCACCCGGCGTACAAACCACACACACAATATGGTTCCTGGCGCCAGTCCCAAAATTGTCCCAGAACTGGCAAACTTCTTTTTTTTCGCGCCACTGGCTAGCAATGAAGCCTGCAAAAACTACAGAAGATGGACGCCAGCGCAAGAACTCGAGTTATCGTTCCTTCTCCCCTTCCTGCTGGGTGGCAGAACGCTCCGCATCTATGCGCCTCTGCAAGGACAGGCACAATAGACCATGTCAAACGGTTGTTATTTACGGTTTGAAGGTTAATTCAATGTATTGACGGTCGTTTGAAGCCAATGTCTTTCACTTTATCGTATGGCAATCTTCATATCCATGTCCATGTCTCTTAGTCGGGAGCAGTTGCTTGTCACTCCACTTCACAAAAGACATCTCAAGACCCAGAAACGGCTTGATTCTGTTTCCCAGAACCCACCATTGCTTGGTCCTCAGCAATCACTTCAGTGATCAGTTCCCGCACTTGCCGGCCCATATTGTTCGGCACAGCAGCCGCAAACACAGCAGGTGGCATGTCTGCATACAGCAGACCAGAGGTAACAGGCATCAGGATGGCAGCCTTGGTATTGTTGTATCTCAACGTCATTCTAGAGGCACAACCATCAGACAACCTTAAGCGTAATCTAGTCCGTCCAACACAAACCCACAGCCTGGTCTCGCGCACCTGATTCCCTGTATGCAGACACCACCTCGATCACCTCGCCTCCATACATGCCGGACAACACGACAGCCCGCCGGGTGCCAAGCACAGGCTGCATGGGGCAAGGGCATGTGCGACATAGGCTGCAAAAGCGCAAAGTAAAGCCGGACAAAGCCTAGAACATGCAACCCCAGTACAGTGTACCTTCGCTCTGATCAGGTGAGTTTAGCTCCTGTGTGTTCAGGCCCCCTTGAGATCAGCAAACAGTGTTGAGCACCGCAGTGCTTTTTTCAGCTCAGCCACAAAGGACGCGGCTGTGCGCTGTGAAGGCTCAGTCAGCGTCCAAGCAGCTCAATCAGTGTCTTCACTCAACTTTGCCTGAGAGTAAAGGAAAGGGATGGCCAGCCTTAGGATGTAACCAGGCACGCACCTCCACACTCACCACACTGCCCAACCAACCAACCAACCAACCAACCAATTAAAGTGATTGACTCACCTGCTCGTATGCAGGTCTGTCTGCCTCGAGGGCTGCCTCCAGTGTCCCATCCATCATAGCACGGGTGGCAGGAATGATCTGCACACCACGCGATTGCCCAGGTCATGTCACGTGACAGATGACCGTTTGACAAAACATTCAACCGACTGCAGACTTGGTGGCCTGTCCTCCTTGAACCCGTCACTCTCAGCTTGAAATCAATAGCCGCCATGCTGCTGCTCACCACGCCGACCCTTGCTCACCCTGAACATGTCAGCTTCCATTGATAGCATGATCTCCCGAAACCTTTGGACCTCCTCTTCTAGAAAGCCTATCAAGAGGACCGCCTGCGAAGCGCAGAAGTACACAGTTGGCAAGACGTCCGTGCGATGTCATGTTTGTCGCGTACATGCCTTCTCTAATACTATGACGAGCTGCATTGACAGCCCTTGGGAGCTTGACAACGATGCGCAGCAATCAGGTCTTTCTCAGACTCATGAACTCCTAAACAATGCCAGTGTCCGGAAATTTCTGACAACTACCACAAGAGGGCCATGACCTGCGTCTCACATGCGCAAGCTTGATGACAAGGCATCTGTAATCCCTCACCCCAGGCCCAAACGCTTGCTCACTGCCGTCCACGCCTGTCTCATCATCTTCGCCTAGCCTTCGCATGGTGGAAAATGGCTCTTCATCCACGTCAGCATTTTCTGATCCATTGGATTTGGGCGCTCTCCCGCCAGGCCACGAACCAAAGAGCTTGCTGAACACATGCGCCCTGACACTGCGTCGGGTGCAGCAATCGCCTGTGGCCCTGGCTGCAGAGATGCGCCAGTGCCCTGTCCGGGCACAAACCTGGATTTTCAAGGAGCTGTCATGGATCCGGCTGAAAACTGACACATTCCTGCGCCCAACCTGGAGTGAATGCATTGGCTGATTGGCGCAGCAAACTAACCCAGAACAAATTGGAGGCAACAAGAAGTCAAGAGAGCGTTTTTGGCAGTAATCCCGGGGCAAGTGACTGGTAAGTACGATTGCTTACCACCTTTGCACTTCGACCAAATGATGGCTTCTTCAATGACCTTCAAATGAGCGATGCTAAACAGAGACATAATGCGACGGTTTTTTAGGGCCTGCCAGTTGTAATCTTCGCCATCAAAATCCCCAGTTGCGCATCCCCAGTCATGATTGAGCTGATTGATTACATTCGAGCTATTTGAAAAACAATTGCTGGCAAAAGATTGACGAACAACGGGCAACCCTCGCAGAAATTTGCCATGGGCCAATGCGCCAGCGTCGGCAGCAATTCTGGATTCGTGGACGTCAACGAGTATCAACCCGCGCCAGGAACGCTCGTAATGGTCCAGGTTTTCGCTTCCCCCAAGCTCCAGCAGGGCAAGCCCCTGTACATGGTCAAGGCACAGGACACTTGGCATTCGTTCTCGGCATGTGGTTTTCTGGTAGGTTCTCTGAGAGGCTGCAGTGCAGCCCGTGTAAAATATTTTCGTAAAGGTAGTTGCTGACCGCACCAGTCCGTTCCGGCGCAGGTTGAGGACAGAATAGTTGGAACAGACCGGGCTTGGGACGTGGTCTTGGCTGGCCACCTGCCAGCTGCACTGCCGGTTCAAGCCGCAAACGGTCATGCTGTCAGAATGCCTTTTGAGGACCTGTGGAAGCATCCTGGTAAGTGTTATACCCAACCGCTTGATGGACAACGATTTGCCGGCAATCTGCAAATCACAGGAGCTTGTAAGATGCTACGCAGAGATCAAGACCATCGCTACCGCCCAACTGCCACCGTTCACCGTCACCGAGGTCGCTCGAATGAAGTCCTTCACGGCCAAAGTATTGGACAGAGCGGGCTGTGGCTGCCGCGCACGCTTGCTGGCGTCGCGAGGGCGCAAGTAGGTTGCAGTAAGCTGAACGGCATGGGGTTGCGCCGAGGGTTACGATATCGATGCCGGCAATATCAGTCATTCCAAGCAGACACGACCTGCGATAAAGCCCTCCGATGCATGATTTGCAGGGTATTCCTGCCGGCATTGATCGGCGAAATGCTCATGTCCACCGGGCGCATGGTCAAGGCGTCCGACGACATCTACAGGTAATGCATTCTTGGTCTGACGGGCTGCTTTCTGCCACGGCAAGCAATACCGTCAGAGTTTCCGTTCAGTTGTCCCCTGTCCGCTCCACTTCACGCGCACGAGTTCAATGGCATCACGCTTCCATTCCCCAACTTCTTCTCAGATAGCAAGCGTGCCTAGCAGGCATGCCAGTCTGCCTAGACCCTCCATGGCCGATGACACACGTGTCACCAATCCTGCTTGCTTGACAAGCCATGGAGAAACAGCACCAGACCTGCTGGAATTTACTAGTCATGTGATGCATGACTCATGTCCACATTGTGATGCATGACAGTCTCACATTGGCTGTCTGCCCCACCTTGGACCAGTTGCGGTTGTGCAGTAGATAAGCTGCGGTACCTGCCTCAACTTCATGCCACAGTGCAACCCCGTTCGTGTTCCTTCCCTACAGCTGCCCCTTCACCCACCGCCTGTTTATTCTTCCTGTTTTTTGCACACAGTGCTGCCCAAGGTACATGGTCCATGCCCGACCTCGTTTTCCTGGCCAATCTGCCATCCAGCATCAGACGTGGTTCTGGCAGCATGGACGTGAGTGACCAGGCAGCTGGATGCCAAAACCACTTTGACATAGCACTGCCACAAGCCGTGCACAGTACACGCCCTGGGTGCCACTGCTGCCACACTGCTGCTTACTTGTGGACAGTCTGTAGCCCAGCAAGCAGCTCACTGTAACTGCCTTTCTTGCCTCCCGTTTTATGCAGGTTGCACGATCCAACCGACAAAGTAGCAACAGCGTTCCCGCACAGGGTGCTGCAGGTACGGTCAGCTCGACCCGACCACGATCCCACACGGCACGGCGGCAGCAGCAGGGCGCAGCCCACGATCTAGCGATGCAGAAGCAGCAGAAGCAAGCAGAATCGGCTGCAAGGCCATCCGGCAGTCAGGATGAAGCACAGATCAGTCACTGTGCTAGCCCATTGACGGGTGTCCAGGCAGCCACAGCAGCCATCAAGTCTGCTTGCCAACAGCCTGAGTCAGCACCAGGCATGCCTGCAGCTGCCACACAACAACAGCCAGAGCGTGGCAGTTCTCGCTTGAATGTCGCCCAGGTGGTTGTGCCTGTCTTACACCCTGAGGAACTGCTGGGATCAGAGCAGCAGGCGACAGCATTATGCAATGCACAAACCTTGCCCATAGCTGCCAGCTGCACGTCGCCAGCGACGAGCACCACAGCGCTGAGTGGCACAACACTGGAAAGCTCATTGACCATGTTCAGCAGTGCACAGCCATCCCTCAAGTCTTCGAACCCGGGAGCCGTCCCAGAACGGTCAGGCACCGTCGTCAGCAGCCTTGCACAGTCCGCGCAGAGTCTGTTCTCGCTGGCATCGCCTTGGTTTACGTCCGGCGCAAACACGTCGGCAAAGAGCAATGCGGGTGCGGTTTCCATGCCGGCCCTCAATGCCCTGGGCCTTTCCGAGGAGAGCACCGCGAGCTGTGGCGCGACCTCTATGCCATGCTTGGCCACTGCAGGAGCCAAGACTAGCTCCGGCATGGTGGGCAAATCCGGTTTGCAGGCACCTAGGCTTCCTCAGTGGGACTCCGTTGGGTCAGACGTGGGAGCGGCGAAACTACAGGTTTGGGAGGAAGCAGAAGCCGCGAGTGTTTCTGGGCTGTCAGCGCCGCTCACACGCCCATGCGACAAGACAAAGCGTGCTGTTTGATTTTCATAGGAGGGGAGAATTCCAACCCGTCCAACCTACATGTGAAGGGGATGAGCACATAACCGTGGTAGGTGAAGCGTGGAGCCTAGGCTGGATTTGTGTTTTGTGTGTAAGCGCTGCAATCAGCATCAGCGTGTCTAGCACACCACACATAATCAACTCACCAAAGACCTGCCATCACACAAGTGGCGCACTCTGCTGCTCCGTTGACTTGGCTGGCTGGCTGAGTGTCCTGCTCGACAGGGAACGAAGTGGGTCACAAAAGAGTCAACGACTCAGAGGTCATGCTAAACTTCACGCAGGAATTAATTGTCCAGTTGAAACTGCGCCACATTTGTTGCTCTGCAATTTCATCAAAAGGCAGGTGTGCACGCTCGTCTTCATACTTGCGATTTTTGAACCTGCTTACACCAGGACTGTACATCCAATGGGGGCACAGCCCTACCCACCCGTAGGTCAGGGCAAACACTTTGAACTTGCATTGTCATTGGATTATGTTTTACTTGTTGTGGTGGATTGAAATATTCATGTGTGCGCGTTGGCAGTGGATATGTTGGCCTGCAAGAATGTGTGCATACAACCCTGGCAGAGTGGCATCTGGTGATTTGGTCGGTTGTGTGCCCACCAAGAGGTGGATACTCAACATCGCGTGCTTGCTGGTCTGTAGGTTCCTTCCAACTTTCCACTGACAAGCTGGTGAGATAGATTTGATCAGGCTGGTGGCAAGATATGAAGGCCTTGATTGTACCTCTTTGCAGCTGACCGGGCGGTACTTTTCCTATGTTTTACTCATTGCTGCCAACGCGTGGCAAGTTGCTGATGTGTGAAGTCAGATTTTGAACGATTCACAAGAGGGGAGGGATTCCAACCCGTCCAACCTACATGTGAAGGGGATTGCTTCTTGATGACATTTTGTGCCCACATATGGGCTTTTACCTGGCTGTTACATTTGCATACTTGTCCATTCCCTCCTGCAAAGAAATTGGAGCAGTTTCTGGCACAGTCAATCGCAGTGCATGTGGGCATGACTTGTGCAGCAAAATGCTTAGGATTGGATTCCGGTGTGTTTCACTTGCTTACTGTTCCGTGCTTCCAGTTGAGCCAGCCTTGATATGTGACCCAATCGTTTGCACCAGATTAAGCCCTTGGCTCAAACTCGACGATCAAGTTTGAGCGTCGTCTGTATTGTGATTTGTATATGAGGTTTTAACACCACGTTTTGATTGGAATAATTGCTATCCTCATGCACGGGCCACTTGCGGTCAACTTAGCGCATGGAGAACACACAAGAATTGTTGAACACCTTTGCTCGTGCCTTCAAGGCTTGGCGAATTGCCATGTGCCATTGTCCTTCTTTCCTGGTGTTGAACTGCGTGTACTCTCGCAAGGGCATGGTGAATTCACAAGAGGGGAGGGATTCCAACCCGTCCAACCTACATGTGAAGGGGATTGCGACACACCAGGATAGTAATGGTGGTGGCCAACCCTAGAGGTGCTATCCTGTCCGCATACCTCGTTAGACCCAGAAAAGGGGCCTGAAAACATGTGCAAATCGTTCAATGTTGTGCTGATTGGCATCCACAAATTGCAGGATACATCAATCACAATTCACAGTGGGTAAAAACATCTGAAGAGCGTTGTTGGTGCTGGAATTTTATTGATCAAATTAGGGACGCCTGTGTGCGTTGCAAGTGTGGATGTGCACAGAAACTGGGTCACTGCTGTGCCCAGAGAAAGCTGCACATGCACTCGCAGCTGTACTAACTTGCCATGCCGACAAGTGCTCTTGTTGCCGTTGTGCACGTGTCTGACGAGGAATAACGCATTTGCACTAAAGCAAGTTGTTTCACTAGGCACTCGTTTGCTGTAATTTGCTGTAATTTGTACTATGCCTTGGAGGTGTTCCACTAATAGAGGTGTTCCACTAATGGAGGTGTTCCACAAATGGAGGTCAAACGGTGTTCCAACTGAAGACATGGGAGTTTGCAAAGCCTGTCAGGCTTCAGCTCAAACCAGCTCAGCTATTCACCTTCCAATCGTGGGTGGGTATTGCAGCAAATCGAACAGCTGACCGCCGTGTGCGTCTACGAGCTGGCCGCCACTTTACTGCCTGCACCTTGTTGGCCGTAGCATGCCTGGACATCAATGCCAATCGCTGCCCAGTGCAAGCCACTTGTCGTTGTGCCCGGGTTGCATAGTGTCTTGTTGGTGCTCAAGCTGGCCATTGTGCCGGCTGCCTGCGCTGCCCCACTGCCAAACAGAGGGCATGTGGCGGCCAGAGGTCGAGCATGAGCAGGTGTTAGCCAACTGACCACACAGCAACCAGCAGCTGCAACACACTGCTGTCTCTTTCGGCACACTCGATGGCTTGCAGCAACTGGCTGACTGGATCCAACACAGGCATACATAGGCCCTGGCCTTCCATTTGGGGAAGAGCATCATATTGTCACAATGATCACGGCGAGGCCTTCATTGCACCGCTTCCATTGTGTGGCTGGCCTGACATGTGTCTCGTGTACAGCAAGTTTTCTCCCAAGTCATAGAGCCCATCCCCCCCCGCATATGCAACGGTGCATATCGTGACAGCATGTCCAACAGTGTCACGCCCTCATACCCGTGCACTGCTGAGTTCAGCTTTGCTGCCGCATGGCCACCTGCTGTTGCAAAGCAGCTTGCTGGTGTGAGAGGGGGCCTGCTCTGGCACGGGGGCAGAGAAGAGGCAGCACATCACCTGGCTGTTGACCCCATGTGCGATTCACACACCCACACACCCACATGTTTTGCTGACACACAATGGTTGCTGGCAGTATTACAGACCTATTCACACAAATCGTCCCAGAACTGGCAAACTTTGAAAGTGCAGAGGGAGGGCAGCTAGTCCACGCACATCAGGTGGCTGTGTGGCAGCACGTGGCCATGCAGGGGCAGGCCAACACGTTTCAGCAGAGACCAGAGAGATGCTAGAGGAAGTGCCTCCTGTCACTCTAGGCAGAACTGATGGTCTGGCACAGCCGGAGTGCACAACTCCAGCCTTTCGCACATAGTGCAATCGCCGGTGCAATCATTCTCAGCAGCGTGCATTCAGCCGTATAAGCTTCAACATTAAGGATCTTGCACAGTCATGCAGTTATAAGCAAAACCATCCAAAAGTCGAGCCAAAAAAAAACAGTTGAGCTATCCGCAGTCAGTGGCGGTTTATGCTGACTTTGAGGCTATCAATATCAAGGTCAGGCCATGATCCAGGGGCCAAAACCCACATTCTCACCCGCCATCAGGCTGTGTCCCCGGCATGTGCACGGTGTCAGCTGATGGCACCTCTAGCCTGACAAAACACACAGCACCTGATCCCGTGGACCTCATTACACACTTCATGGACAGTGTGTTTGAGGAGGCCTGCCAAACAGTGGATGTGATGTTAATACGAACATAAGGAAAGGCCTGAGATAGCTACACGTCTGCAAGCGCCCAGACTTGCAAGCATGACACTGTAATGAGTCCCAGACCCAGTGTTTGTAGCCTGATGGGCAGTCCAGGTCTTAAGCTGAGCCACGAAAACCTGACGCCATACCCTCAGAAAAGCCTTCAAGCCCATGATGGCTGAGCGCCATGAAACGTCATCACCATCTGATGAACAGGCTCGGCCGGAAACCAGCTCAACTAGAGCAATATCAGCACTACGACAGCGCCTTGCCTTGCAAACGTTGCTCGTCCTATAATGTCAAAAAAGCACCACCACTCCGGTGCTGTCTATGTTGTGCAATCCCTCTGCCAAGAAGATCCTTGGCCATTGGTGCCAACTACCCTTCGCTAGCAGTCTCTGTAGACAGTCATATAAGGATGCGCAGCCCGGGACTGTTGCAGAGCATGCTGGCGTAACAAACCCGCATCTAAGTTCAAGTTCAAGCCCTAAGCATCAACTGTTCGAGTCGGACCTTGGCACACATTCACCCTACCTCTGGCACACATTCATACCCTGGACCTTAACTGTTACACGCAACCTACTCCTACTGTTCACAACCAGCAATCACCAGCCACACGGCCTGGCTATCTACAAGCTTGATGCTGGTGGTTTGATGTCATTGTCTTCACTTGTTGTGTTGACACGCGGCCTGACCCCTCTTATGGCTGCAAGGAATTGACCCCTAAAGGGTCGGGAGGTGATGAGCAGGAAAGGCCACATGAGGGCTAAGCGCCATGCGCCCTGCTCCTTGTACCTGCATGCATGTGCACCACAGCCATGTGGTTTCACATCACCGCCATGCGACAGTGCAGGAGAGTCTTGCTGCATGTCACACCACGTTTGCTGCGGTTACCCTGGGCTGAACATCTCACAGTATTTGGGATGCCCTGACCTTCCACAGCGCCTAACAGGGTCAGGACATTGCAGGCAGTTACATGCTCCACTCTGCTCCACCAGTGTTTGCAATACACATAATGAGGCCCGATTTGGACATGCAAGTAACAATCCCAACCGTCACTCCTGCCCCAGTTACAACTAGAAGAAATGGTGGCATAACTCACGTTGTGAGGTGCACATTGCGTGCAAACGCAGCCGCCACCGCCGCGTACGCTCCCGCTAACAGAGCTGCAACGAACAGCCAGGGGGACGGGCCCAGAGCTGGGGATGTTTGGTAAGTAGAGTAGACGTATCTGCAGGGAAGGATACATCAGGCAGCATCAGTTCCAGCAGGCGATACTATGTTAGGCACCATCGACCAATGATCTGTAAGTCATCTGAGGCCCTGTCGTATGCTGGCGAGTGACGCTTTTCTGAGCTGTATGAGTCACGTGGGCTCACCTGGGGCTCGAGCTGATGGTGATGCTCTCATGAAAGCGGTAGCTGTTGAGTCCGCGCTCCTCACTCCTGCAGTGCGGCCAGCCATCAGTAACACACCATTGCGGTTGCTTCCAGATTTGCCCGGCATCGCTTCACCCCATGCCCAGCACGTAGGGTGAATTAGATAGCGGTTGCACAGCTTGTTCATAACTTACAGTCCTTTTCAACAGCTAAAGGTAAAGTAAAAAAGGTAAAGAGGACGCCGGTCAGCGTGATCAAGGACGCCGAGCAGCATGTGCCCCACCACCATGTGGGGGCACCCATCCCTCCCCCACCCGACCAGAGCTATCCGATACCTCCCACTAGTGGGATCCCAACCCGCAACCTCAACCAATGGCTGCTGGCGTTAGGGTCGCTTCTTTGGAGTTGGCCCCTCTACCTCACGTACCTGATCTCGGTGTCTTTCAACAGCTGTATTTAGATAGAAAGGGCAGGCAATGCACGTAACTTGCACTTGCAGCATCTCACCTGTATATCTGAACTCCTGGCTCCCTCACCCCTGCATGACATGGGGATTTACATTGCAACTCATACTAACAGCATCATGCATGGCATGATGTACAAGCCAGCACGACATGACTGGCAACAACAAACATCTTGAATCCAGTGCATGGTCTGAACATGGCGATTCATGCGCTGTGATCGATTTCAGTGGTGCGGTCGAGCTGGTATGCGCTGCTGTGCGTGACCATGCCCATGCCACACCATTTAAGGCATGTGGTAGCCATCACCTCATGGACAGTGCATGTCTGCCTTGTGATGCTGTATGCTGTATGCCTTATAATGAATTGAGTGCTGGGGAGATGGCAAAGGCTTCTGTACTAGGGAACTGTTGTTGCTGAGGGTGCAGTGGGGACAAACAGGTCGCCTATTTCTTCCCTTGCTTGCCCCTGCTGAGCAGTCTCCCTCGGAATAAACGTCACGAAAACAACAACACCAACATCATCATGGACAGTAGAAGAACGCTGTACATATCAATGTAGAAGACGTGGTTGTTCACCAAAACATTCACGTGATCAGATAGCCAGTCTCATTGGTATTCTCTTCTGACCTTGTGATCAGGATAACAAGCTGAACAGGGTGGTGAGCACAGGCTGCCCCTTCACAGGCCAATCAGGCGTCACAAACAGACGTCGGCATGGCCATGTGACAGGCCGGGTCGGTGTTACTGTTGCTGCATGTGACCATGTCACACCAGTGGCTAGGTTGCATACAACTGCACGGACAATTTACACGTTCGAGACATGCATGACCATCCTAAATCATACTCGCGTGGTAATGAGTGCGAGTATGCATGCAAAATCACAGCTGGCCATTCATGAGTGCCGAGACACTCACATGAGGACTGGCGGTTGCCACGTGGCTGCTCCTCTGGCATCATGCCAGGAGTTGATAGCTCGTAAAGCAGTTCATGGGCAAATCAGTTATTGATGTGCATGGGCAACGGGCTACTGTGGCAGCTCCACGCATGTGACAGCCCATGGGTTGCATTCATAACAGCTGTTGAGGGTCGGCTGGTGCGGCCGGCTGGCGAGAGAGGGTCGGCTGGGGGTGGGCCGGCTGGTGAGTGAGGGTCGGCTGGTGAGTGAGGGCCGGCTGGTGACCGCGGGTTACTGTGGGAAGCGGCTCAATGGCCTTCGCCAACTGTCGTAACCCATGGGCTGTCACATGCGTGGAGCATGTGCCTGCTGCAGTAGCCTGTTGTCCATGCAAATTAATAACTGGCTACCCCATGAATTGCCTTGTGAGCTGTCAATTCCTGGCATGTGGGCAGAGGGGGCCAGCCACGTAGCAACCACCAGTCCTCAGTGCACATGCAACACATCTGGTCGCGTGATTGTCCTGGCACTCATGAACGGCAGACTGTGCAGCAGCATACGTCCTCACACTCATAACAAGCGTGGCAGTGCATGGTCATGCATGTCTCAAACGCCTTAATCGCCAGTATACTTGAGCCACTGCCATGACAAGGTCACGAAACAATGACCGGTGGTCCGGCCTGTCGCCCAGCTGTAACAATGTCTACCTATGACGCCTGGCTTGCCTGTAGGTGACAGTGTTTGCTTCTGTGTACTGCCCCCTACTGAGCGTTGTTGTCCGATCACAAGACCACAAGAGAACAACATTGAGCAGGCAGGTAATGAAAGGATAATCACAATGAGCAATGCCCTCTACGTCCTTGAGTGCGCTCTACGTCCATAGCATGCAGATCACACGTGGCATGCAAGGTGTGCATGGGCAATCTTAAATGCTATACCTATCACATGCATGAAGAAACCTCATGCAATTCCATGCCCCAACCACCACACACCTTGCTGCGCTCTCTGCAAGGCCTCATCTGCCTGCCGTGTGGCCTCATATTGCATGCGTTGTGCGTTTTCCATCATGCGAGCCATTTCATCGTCCAGCTGCACAGCACACAGCATGTATGCACAGCATGTAGGGGCACAGCAATGGAATTCGTGAGCCCTGGCCATGCTCATGCATCAGCATGTGTACACAATGCAGCATTATGCTGTACAAGATGGCCCACAGGCATCACGTTAAGCCCATGCATACGTTGAGTTGGCTGAGTAGCCGCAGCATGGTAGAATTGAACCAGAATGATGAGACCTGTCGTACCTGGCTCATCTGACGGTCCATAAGGGCCATTTCCCGCATAAACACATTCTCAAACGGATCCCTGCATAGAGCGTGGGCCAATAAAGTCAGGGCACAGCAACAGAGCTTGCATGCAGTTGTTGATGCACGCACATACATCACGCCAACCACCATAAGGTTTAAACGGCATAGGCTTGAGTTCCGTGCGACAATCAACGGCTTTGATGTTGGTTCATGCAGTCCAAAGGCCCAAGCCCAAGTCCAAAGGCCATGCAGACACTGTTGGCAGACACTGTTGGCAGTTGAAGAACTGCATATCCAAGCGCCCTGGACGAGATGAACAGAGGTCTTACCTGTCAAGAGACACTGCACAGCGTACGCCCATAGTCCTTGGCCGTGCGAACCCTCCAAACGGAAGGTTCCCATACCTGGCGGTCGAGTTGGATACAAGAGCAGTCTTCATTGTTGAACAAGTCACTCGTATGTAGGCGCCTTCGCACTCTGGCAAGCATTCAATGTCTTTGGAAGGTTCCAAACTGCAAACAAGGTTTCTGTGTGTGATATTCAATTCCAGGCACGAAGGAATTTCTGGGAAGAAGGGAAGAGCACACAGCCGGGCCTACCGCTCAGCCGCTCGGCGCATTTGGCATACTCCGTGCAACTGTCGCTTTGGAGGCACGCCAGACAAAGCACGTCAACGCGTCATGCTTTCCAGGGTTCGGACAGGGCTATTGCCACTTCTCAATTCGTGTCAGGCTGCCAGTGCCCAGTGGAATGGCTTTTGTACCTCAATTGGCTGTAGCACGGCGCTCTTCCGGGTCCCGCATCAACACCCTAGTCAAGAACGCGTCAGCATTAGGGTTTCCAATTTGACAGCCAAACACCCCGCTGCTTTGTCAG
The DNA here is from genome assembly GCA_004335635.1 of Chloromonas sp. AAM2. NCBI lineage: Eukaryota > Viridiplantae > Chlorophyta > Chlorophyceae > Chlamydomonadales > Chlamydomonadaceae > Chloromonas > Chloromonas sp. AAM2. The sequence goes on along the minus strand of QAXH01000286.1, from coordinate 6,138 downwards.
CACCAACATGGCCAGCTGGGCCTCCATCAGCTTCATTATGGCAGCAGCGCAGATTGATCAGCCACAGTCAGCTGCTCCAAGGCAATCAGGTCGTTGGGTACCCACTCGCTCAGACAGGCGAGGGCATCAGCGAATGTGAGCTCATCCAATGGTTTGTGCAGGTCAGTGTGTAGTGCAACAACCAAATTGAGACCTATCATCCATATGCATTGATTACAGCACACGGTGTGTCATGTGCCCCTGTGGTGAAGCAATTGCGTCTGTGATGCAAACACGCTTTGACATACTCAACAACAGAAGAGCACAGACAATGTCTACATGTGGTAGACCCTACGTCCTAGCCAAATGCAACAGGACAGAGCACGTGGTAGCAATTTAGGCGTAAGGGACTGCACAAGAAAGCAACTTGTGTCCAACAGGCAGGGCAAGAGGAGGTGCATTAGGTGTTCCATGAACAATAACAGCAAGCGTTGCCACAAGATCAATGCCCTATTGCACGTATCTTGCAGGAAGGCGATACGGTGAAGGAGTTTGACAAACTGTGTGAAGTGCAGAGCGACAAGGTGAGGAACGTGTGTGCTAATTTGAAGTAGTGAATCGAGTGTTAGGAAGCAGCAGAAAGTCTGAAGCCCTGGTCGGTGCAGAGGCTCTCTCGTGACCTTGCGTGTACCGGTTGGCCGGCCTGAAGGCCTGTGGCTGCTTGAATTGCCCCCGGGCCCATCCTCAATACCCCTTGCCCCTGTCCTCTGTCCACAGGCCAGCGTTGAGATATCCAGTCGCTTTGACGCGCGTGTGACCAGGATACACTTCAGCAAGGGTGACGTTGTCAAGGTGAGACACTTTTCAGTTCTTGTAGATGACTGTCAAGAAACCGCAGGGGACAAGCCATCAAGACCGTGTTTGGCATCATGCCATGGTGCACACGTCCCGCTCTCAAATCACTGGGACAACTGACAACAATTCGTAATGGGCTATTGAAACATGACGATAGGCATACAAGCGCTTACAAGGTGGATCACCGGATATATCAATTCATCAATCCTCACATGTGAGTGCCATGTGTGACATCACCGCATCACTGTGCAGTTGACCCGCTCTTGAACCTTGTCTGATGTGCGTGGCGTGTCCCTTGTGTGGTGTGTGTGTGTGTGTGTGTGTGTGTGTGTGTGTGTGTGTGCGCTATGGGTGGGCAGCACCGCGCTGCTGTGTGCCTGTGCCGCGCTTGGACTGGACCCACTTCAAGTGCACGTGTTCGTCACGTCCCTGTGCTCGTGACTGATGCCACAGGTTGGTGCTACATTAGTGGACCTGGAAGTGGCCGAGGGTGTGACCCTCCCGCCCGACATGGCTGCACACCTCCTCAACCCCACAACACCCGCCACATCTTCCACACCCACACCTGCGACCACAATACCTCATATTCCGAACCTTCCATCAGCAGCAGCACCACAATCAGCACCAACAACAGCAGCAGCACATACAGTACCAGCACCAGCAGCAGCGGCGGCTGTGTCCGGGGCAGCAGCGGGGGCAGAGCAGCCGTCAGGAGTGCTGGCTAGTCCAGCCGTACGCCGCCTAGCCCGGGAATCTCAGGTAAACGTCTTGTCTCGCCAACCCTTGAGGTGCTCAATGCAGCTGATCCATGCATGTGCACATGCACACACACACACACACACACACACACACACACTGCGTACACACACACACACACACACACTGCGTGTATGATGTTCAAGCCTTGTGTATACATGGTGAAACAAACCGGTCATGACTCGCAATACATCCACAGTTCACGTTCATCATCATCATCATCATCATCATCATCACATTGGTTTTGCATACTTGGGTTCTGCAGCTTGTGGTGCTTTAGACCCAACAGTCAGTGTGTCCGCAGGTTGACCTTGACCTAGTGCAGGGCAGTGGGCCCAGCGGGCGGGTTCTCAAGGAAGACGTCATCAGGTGCGGCGGGGCGGGGTGAATTCACACAGACCACGGAGTGAAGTCTGCAGTGCTGCCTGCACTGTTTGCACGGCCTGCCCTGTTATGTTTGCAGCGCCGCAAGCTTCAAAACCGCAACGATCCAAAAGAGTGAAACCTTGGGGTGCTGATCACAGAGCGCTATAACTAACTATGACTAGACTTGAGTTAGGCTGACAGCTGAACTCATGCATCAGATGCACGTTACTCACATACACGCCATGTCTGCAGTCCACACCTCACATGTAATACACACACACACACACAATCCGCGTATTTTCTGAAGGCACTGGGCAGATTTCTTGATTCAAGTCATGGCCGTGCGAGACATGCTGGTTGTTCAGCTGCGTGACTGATCCTCACGCCACCTTCTGTTCCACTTCTGGGACGATGCAGATGTGAACACACACACACACACACACACACACACACACACACACACACATC
>QAXH01000282.1:3556-63956 GCA_004335635.1 Chloromonas sp. AAM2 | reverse complement strand
AATCTGGTGCCTTTGGCCGTAAAGTGGTGCCTCCGGCCCATGAGCCAGCGGAAACCACCAAATCGTTCAAACCGCAGTTATGCATCACAAATTGAGACCCTTGGCAGAACAGCCGCGACCATTCCCGATCATAGGCGTATGGAATGCCTGACCCCGATGCATTTGTGTTGCGATGCAGGACATCATCGACATAACGAACGTGGAACAGTGCGATCTCACTATTGTCGCCGATGTGGAGATTGCGGACTCTGCCATCATGCAAAGAATTGCTAACGTGACGCTGACGCCCCGCATCACACAGCAGCGTCAGCGCCTGGCACTGGTGTCTGATCCGCATGCGCCCGTTCCCCTCATCTCTCTGCAAGATTTGCTGGAGCAGGATCACTGGGACAGGAGGAGCGCTCACCAGTTGCGTGCATGCGACAGGCTCGAGCATGTTTTGCAGCGCCCCCACCGACAGTTGTTTGTGCTGGCGTGACACACCTTGGCATACATGGTTTGATCACCATGCACGCCTTGATGAGTGTTCCGTTTGCTCCGCAGGCTGCGGGCGCTGCACTTATCGTGCGCAGGGACCTGCGTGTGGGAGGTGATCGGACAGCTGCATGTGCAGGTACACAGGGTAGCAGCGGTACGGCATCTGGCCAAAAGGCACGTTTAGACAATTTGTGGTGCTTGCCAATTTCTGGTACTGCATGCCGTCAAGGCTTAAAGTGCGCTTTGTGGCTTATGCAGCTTCGTTGGATTGGTAGTTGCTGGCAACCTTCACTCCAAGTGCCAGGGCACTTATTTGTCTTCCCTCTGCTCACAATCAAACTGTTTGCATCGTCTGGTATCTGCACAGGACAGCGAGGCGCTGCGGAATAAAGGGGCTCCCTCGCTGCTGCTCCTGGACTCGGGCCCTGTGCTCCAGGAGGCTCGCCACCACGTGCACTCGGCCTACCAGCATCTATACCAGGAAGCAGGCTACGTAGGGTACCTCCATCATGTGGCGGATTTCGTTCGTTTAGATCGGCAGCATCAGGATGAGCAGCAAAACCCCCACAACGACTCACAGGGGCTCGACGTGCTACCTGCTCTGCAGCTTGGTTTTGTCAAACAGGAGCATGCAATAGCGTGCTCATGCGTGTGATGGTTACGTATGCTCCAGGCGCGTGCACTGTGCAGACAGTGCATCACGCCAAGGCAGTCTGGCACAAGGCCCCTCGGGCTGGCCACAGGTCTGTGCCACAAGGGCGACAGGCTTTCACCGGGCTGACGTTGAGGACAAGTTACAACATGTCGTTTGCGTGGGCATCGATGTGTTTTTGCTAGTGTATGAGTGGGCATCGATGCATGGGAATGCACAAGTTCTACACCTTCAAACGACCCACCACAACCAGGGCCTCGAAGCTAAGACGCCCACAGACAGACTGCTGTTACGAACTCCATCAATTGAACATGTTCGTGACTACTGAAGAACTGGGAATGTGCAAGCACCTGGTATAAGTTTACAACCATAAGAGGAGCGCAGAACGAGCTTTGTAGCTCATGTGGCCATCTTGGGATAAGACGTCAACACGTGCCTTGCCAGTCCTGTTGTACGGAGGTCCTAGCGAGCGTCGTTGATAGTGCATCCGCCTGTGCACCAAGCGGCAATTGTGGCCGCAGCACATGCTGCCCCCAATGCATGGCATTCTAATTTGTAGGCTGCAACCTTTGCCGTTCTTGATGCAGACATATTGATGAGGTTCTCACGCGCAATAAGATCATTGCAAAAAACATATTTGCAGAACTTTGAAGCGCAAGTTAACTCAGCGGACAACGGCCCTTCATGAAAGCTGTAGACCACAAATGATGCCGGTATAGATCCAATGCCGCACAGGATCACTCATTGTACAACAGTGGGCTCTCAGAAGGGGAAATGAATTGTCACAACTTGTGGTACCCAGGACAGCCAACACTGCATTCATAACTTGCATATTGCAACAGCTGCAGGCTTGGCCTGCTGCAAGGTAAGCATATTGTACTGCTGCTCGTGCCTATCCGCCTATGTCAAACCATGGTCTACGTCAAACCATAGGTCTCTTGGTCAGATGGAGGCTGGCTCTTGAGCTTGCGGGCGCGCTTCCTTGACACAGGCACACTGTCATCACCGCCTTGCAACGCAGTGGGCCAGCTCGCCGCCAATGCAGCTGCACTGCTGGGCTCAGGCGAATTGTCAGACCCAGCACTGTCCAGCACACTTGGCTGTTGGGTGGCGGGCCTCCTGGTGGCGCGCCTGCGCCTGTCGCTGGCAACCAGATCGGCAGCTTCAGCACTGGGGGCCGCCTCTGCGTCCATGGTCAGTGGCAGGGGAGCATTCACATGTACACACGTGGGGCTAAGCAAAGACACACTGAGCAAGCAAGTGCTGCTCACGTCAAACAATTGCAAACTGATTTTCTCCCATTCAGAACAACTCCATCGTGTATCACGCTTGCTAAACCCTCAGCTGCCATCCTGTACTGGACAGCGGGAACCAACCATGGGGATCAAAACACAAAGTTCTGAGATGTGCTCAAGGACAACCAGCCATAACCCTTCCCTTAACAGAACGCACATCGTCCCGAACCTGTTCAGTCCACACGCTCCTGCAGTCGTCACGTACCCTGTGGTTTCCCTCCTCGTCTTTTCCGTGGCTGCCCTGAGGTAGTGAGTGCCTGTGGAGGCTCTGGAGCGACTTGGGTGCCTTGCGCCGTGATCCCACTGCTGTCCTGACTCGTGGCGAGTGTGGCCTGGTCCACTTGCAGCTGCTCCAGGCGACTGGTCGCACTGCCAGTTTTGCTGCTAACAGGACGTGCAGCCTTTCGTCCCTGTGGCCGTTCAGAGTCGGGGGCAGGTGCGGGTGGGGCGTGTGGTAGCTGCTTGGTCTCGCCCTGTGCAACTGTTGCCTTGGCTGCTGGACCTGGGGCCACCACCATCGCCACAGCCTTCACCTCTGCAAGATCAAGTCACACGGGGACGGCAAGGCACCTTGCACAACCAGTCATCAATCCTAGATTGTTCCAACGCACTATCATCACACTTGATCCACTGCACCATCTGCTGTACGTTGCTGGGAACATGCATCTATTTCTGACGATGTTTCTCAACTGCATTGCTCTGCCACGTTCACAGCACGGCCCCCATGTGCGGCCTGTCCCGCAGCACACCTTCCCTCGCACCCTTCAACTCGCCACCGGCCCTCACTGCCATCGCTGCCGCCTTGAGCAAGTTGCTGGTCAAAGTCTCAGTGATTGATGCAGGCAAAACATGGCCTGTGTCCGTGTTGCCGTTCCTGGGCCCAGGCAGTGCCAGATCACTCCACTGCAGGTCTTCTGGCCGCACCCTTGCCTCCTCTCCCAGCACCTCCCCCACATCCATGGCAAGGTTGCTCACCTCATCAGCACCTGAGTTGAGCTTTCTGCAAACACACACATATACAATGCGCTGTGGCTCTGCCGTCTGTTGTACATCTTGACCTTTGTCCGTGGCAGGTACATTGTCCATATAACACATGCTTCAGGTTTTTGAGTTCACTTGCGGGGTTGATTGTCTCTCACTCTGGGCTACACCATGATGATTGTCTTACACGCACACAGGCTGCCCACCTTGCCTTTACTTTATGGCTGTTGCACTATCTGACACGTGAGCTCCTTGTGCTCACCTTGCCACGTGCTGTATCTGCACTTCCTGGAACTCATCCTGAACCAGGCCGTGCACTCGCGCATGCAGTGCTCTCAAGCCGCCCTGCTCGCTCACCCTGCGAACAGCAGGACCAGCTGTCAAGGACACAAGATTGCATGCAGTGCTCTGTTGGAGACAAACCAGCAAATCCTCCGCTTGCTCTGTCACCCGGCCGGCTGGATCAGTGGGCAATGGCTAACTGCCCAGCTGTGGCTCTGGCTGTCTGGCCGCTTGCTAACATGCCTCCCGTGCCTTTGCGACTTACTTGTATTCCCCTTTGAGCTGCTTCACCACCAGTTGGCTATCTCCCTGCAGCAGCACGCGCTGCAGTCCCAACTGCATGGCAGCCTGCAGCAGGAGACATGCACAACACAGACTGAGCTTGCATAGCCAGAAACCATTGCACAGAATACTACCCAGAGCAGATGTAATAGCTGCTCAAGTGCCACATGGATGGATGTTGACAACATGACCCGCACACATGCGCAGATGTGCACACCTGCTGACCATGTAGACTGCAATGCAACACTTCCTAACCAACAGATATCACTTGGCTGGTGGGATGCGCGGCTTCAGATGCATCAGGTGCAGCATGGTGTGCGAGCCTAGCCGCGTCGCACTGCATCTGTTGCACCGGCCACGCCGCCTTCACCTGCAGTCCCAGCAGTGCTGCCCCGTACTCAGACGTGTTGTTGGTGCCCCTGGACTGAGTGCCGCCACACACACCCACCTGCAAGCACACATGACGTACTGACACAGTGACCGAGGGCACCCCGTGAACCAATCGATCGTGTGCATGGATGCATGCCAGGCCTGGCACCAGCACACTCCTTGCCGAGCTACGACTTACAAATACTCAAATCTCATGAGCATTGCGACATGGAAAGTTACACCTCCACTATAGTCTTGACTAGCTTGACAGGGCATCAGGGCATCTCAACCTATAATGCGTGAGGTGCATGCAGGTGTGCAGCAAGCACACACTGCATATGCATCAGAGCCGCCTGGCCGCCATTTATGATGCCGAGAATTCTGGTTCAGTCATCAGATTGGTGACGTTCAGCTGTCAGTTAGACCTTGGTCATGAGTGCATTTGTGGAACTGGTGCGTCTCACCACCAGGCCTGTGCTGTGCTCCCGCAGCACTGCGCCGTACCCTGTCAACCCCGGGTTGCCCCGGCAACCGCCGTCAAACTCCTGCACCGTGCAGCACCAAGCAAGGGGACGCTGTGAACTCCTATCACACCGTGTTGCGTTGGAAGCAACAGTTTGTGGCACTGGCGTGCTGTGACAACTGTTGTGTTGGTAGCGGTGGTTTGCTGCGCACGTGCGGCCTTTGAAGTAGTGGAAGAACACCCGACCAGCTTCTCGAGCCACATGGTTGGTTCACAACCGCCTGTCCACCCATCTTGTGGTTGCCGCCCCTTGTGATGGGTGGATTGTGGTGGCAGCTTGTAATGCGGCGGTAATAGTGGAGATGCATGTACATGTACCGCCTGGCACACACTCTTGCATGTTCCTGGGTGCCGCAAGGCAGCTTAGCTGGGCCAATTGCATAAATGATAGATCATCCGACCAGCGTTCTGTGTGACAAGGTTGGTTCACAAGTGCCCGCCCAGCCATCTAGTGGATTCCCTGCTTACCACTCGATACCAGGCGCTGGGATTGATGGTATGGGAGGCGGGTGCCAACTCATAGGGCTGCAGGGATGACTCAGCCGAGGCATCAGTGCTAGGTTTGGGCTTGCTTGACTTCGGTGCGTGACTTCTGACCGGGTCTGCACAGCACATGAGCGATGCAGGGAATGAGAAGCCAGTCTGGCCAAGCAGAGTCAGAAGAGGTCTAAGAGGTCACAGTCAACAGCCCAAATGGATGATTCTGAGGACATCTATGGTCAGCAGCCCTGGTCCCACTGTGCAAAAGGTGGAAGAATCAGGCCGCACCTGGTTTGGTGGCAGCAGATTGAGGTACAGCAGTCCCTTTGCCACGGCGCTCGTCAAGCCAAGCTACTGCATCGCCTTCACTCGAAAAGGACTTAAACTCCGCTTTGGTAAAGCCCTTGACCTGTTTCTCTGTCTCCTCCCAGGACCGAACTGCAAAGCCCCAGTGCAATTCATGGGCTCAGAGTGCTGCATATAATCAATCGAATGGGTGCAAGCCAAGAAGGTGAGCGGTAGCGGCCCCAGTCACGACTGCGGCATGTCACCAGATCTGTATCAGCATTTCTTATGCTTTGGGTTATGCTGCCAATGCACGCCTTGCATGGTATGTAGTAGGCAGTCATCTCAGAACGGCCAGAGCAGCGTAGCCGCGTTACGTGCAGTGGTACAGCGTGACTTACAGATGCCTGTAGCTCGACCCCGGCTGACGGCATACCACTTGGTGCTCATCACGTGGACCACAGGACGGCTGCTTTTGCACGCCTTGGAGGCATGGGCAGTGCGGATTGGCAGGACTGCTGATGTGAGGCGCATGGGGTAGGCAGGGGCTGCAGGCAGCACCAGCTTCAAAACGCGGAGGGTCAGCCGAGAGTACATGTGATTTCAGCTGCAAAACGCTGGGTTTGTGGAGGGTTGCCGCCTGAGCATTTGAAAGTAGCCCATGTGCACGTCCGAGGCATGCTTGAAGTCACACAATGAAGGGTTTGCAAGCCAGCATCCAATTGTCAGTGGTTGTGATGCAGCTGGCCAGGCATCTAGTCCTGCCACAACCAAGAAAACAGCATGTGTCTGGGCTGGTTCATGCGTCACACTCACCTGAGGACACGTGCTCCAAGGTTTGAGATGGCGTTCATCAAATGCGCATGAACTGCCAATGACGACAGGGATCAACGACTGTAGTCGTCCGTTAATCGCCGGCATTCGACGGCCCGATGGCGTAGTGGTGCCAGCTGCCGGGCAGCCCCAGATTAGGGTACGAGGGTAGTGATTCCCCCCATGGCGGACAAGCAGGAGGCGAACATCATCAATGCCGCTGACCTGCTAGGCGGCATACAATTACGATACGGAGCGTCAGGTGTGCAAATCAGGACCTGCACCGGTAACAGCGTGTAACCTAGCCAGGCTTGGCCAGAACAGCACTGGGCACGCAGTACGTACACTGCTGTGCAGTCTGGGTGGGCATCAACACATCATCATGTCACCGTTATGCTGAGGATGTATGTATCAGGATCACACAGACAGAGAGCGTGCAGAAGAGCACGCAGCAACAGTCCTTGTCCAAAGCAACCAAGCTGCATTTGAGCATGCTGACAACACCCTACGCAACCAGTGCCAAGCACGATCAGCCTTGATGGTGTTATAGTTCATGCAAAAGCCGTTGTGCGGTCATGCATGCAGAGAATGTTATTGTGGACAATGTTGGGGAGGCGGATGAGGGCAGCCCACTTACACAGGTATGCAAACATGTGTACGCTGCTGCGTACTGCTGACAACGCTCGAGACCAGCAACAGCACTCCTGGCCATCAGTGCAATGCATCCTGGCCATCAGTGATATACCAATGAAGACAGTCAAGACCGGCTACAACATTCTATGCAGCCGTGCCGCACATGCATGGAATGACGCACACAACGATGAGCCGTGATAACTAAAAGTACAGGCGAAATATGATGTTGTAGCCTGACTTGCAGGACCCTTGCAGGACAGCTCCCACACGACCAATGTCACAGGTGTTGCCTTGCAATTTGCATCAATTCTCACTGTGGCTAACATAAAAGCTAAAGCATGGTTTACATGATCTGGTGTTTGTTACCATCCGTGCCAGCAGGTGGCGAAAACGCTCAAGGAATCGTTTTACCAGAGCAGCTGGGCTGTGGGTGGCCAGTGCAATGGCAGTTCAAGCACTTCAGGTGCAGCGCCAGAGGTGTGTGAGGTATTTTCACATCATTATCGTTCGACACGTCGAATAGAAGATGGCTCAAGTCTGAAAACACCGTCATCACCTGGATTTGAACCCAGGTGTACACAGCCGCAGTCCGTGCTGCTTTGATAGAGTACGGCGGCAGCCCCACTGCCACCCTGCCTGAGCGGCTGAGGGCTGCGGATGGCCTGGCATCGCTGCTGGGCATGAGTGCGGGAGCGCATGAAACCCTTCTGCTGCGGGCACTGACTGCCAATGAGAGGCTGGTCATGGAATTGCAGGTGCGCTACGTGAACTGTACAAGGACAAGTAGACAATGGTCGCATATCACTCCAGCGCAGTGAGGTCAAGTATGACATAACTCCGTGGTCCGTTGTCATAAACCCCATGGTCCCATTGTCACATATTTCCAAGCTGTGCTGTAAGGCGCAAGGGCCGGCTTGCTACAGGTGGGTCCCCGCTGCACTGGTTAGGCTGCGTGGACTATGCCGTAAATGCACAGTTTTTGTTGGATGGGTCAGACATATAGTATGCTCCTGGAGTCAAGTCATCAACAGCCAAGTCTGGGGTGGACAGCAGTTTGCCTTCACTGGCCCGACGGAGTGCAGAACCGTACATGCTGTCATGCTGTGCATGTGTTGACACCCATTGCTGCGCAGGCACAGGCCACGGCTCTGCGGCACCACCGCTGCGGCCTGACCGCCTCTGACTTCTCCTCCAAGGCCGCCTACGCCAGCTGGCGGGCACGGGCTCTGCGGGCCGTCCGGGCGCTGCTGCTGGCTCAGCAACGCATGCCCGAGTACAATGCACTGCTGGAGGTGGGAAACATGGCATTGGCTCTGTTACATATTGTATCAATCAACATTGTTATTGACACTGTTGGCCCACACGATGCAGCCAACGGGCAGGGGAAGCACGGGCAGACGGTGGCCAAAGCGTACAGCAAGCGTTTCAGTACTCTCTTCAGCACATACTTAGTGGCTAGTCAGGTTCCGTTCACAGGAATCAGATGGGATTGTTTCACATCGGCAACGATTTCTAGACTAGGTCCAGCACTTGTCCCTGCACTTTGTTTGTGCTGTCCAGTGGTAAAAGAGGCCCGACTTGGAACTGATGCTGCAGTGTCATGCACCAGCCAGTGGCTAGGCAGGGCGATACCTGCCTGACTGGGCCGCTTACCTGCTTTATTGCTAGCCTTATGTTGTGTTCGCCTGCCCTGTGCACAGGTGTCGTTACTGGGAGCAAAGGAGCTAGCGCTTGGCACCAAAGCCAACTCTGGATTTATGTGAGCGCTGTCACATGAGATTGCTGCTTGAATACTGTGCCGTCCATGGATCGCTGTGGGGCACCGAAGGATTGCGTATGGGCACAACCGTACTGTTGCTGTTCAGGCCAGAAGTTCGGCATCCATTCCTAAATGTGTGCAAGGCCAGCCTTGCCCTGTGCGGTCGCAGGTGCTGCTTTGCACCGGATGACGTGCCCCTGTGCCCGTATGCCTGGGCGCAGCTGGTGGTGCCGGGGCAGGCCCAGGCTGCGGGCCAACGCACTCAGCGCACACAGGTGGGTGCAGCCTGGCTGGGGGGCCTAATCGGCAGCAAGCGGGGCACCGGCAGAGAATATCCATGGGCTGCTGGCAGGCAGACAACCAAAGGAATTCGGCAAGTCTTGAAATTGTGTAAAAACGCATGCCTGTTGGGCCAGCTCTCACCGTTCCTCGATTAAATGGATTTCCAATGCAGATCCCGTGTTCATGGTAGGAGTGCAGGACCAGAAGTACGGATTGGTTAAAGTGAAACTCCATATGTTGTTTTTTGCTTGATCTCGATTCAGAGCAGTACAGTGTGGTGAAGCGCATTCCGTCATTGCCACCACCTGGTGCTCTGGTGTGGTGTGCATTCTCATTTCACGAGTAGTGATTATGGCCTTCCGTTTATCAGGGCCTTGGAATGGTTGACGTGGAACGCAAAGCCGTTGGTCTCTGGGCTGCCCTGGTCTCCTGACGCACTGCTGTGCTGCACGCCACACACAGGTGCTGACTGACACAGGTCCCAACCCCGACTGGCAGGCCGCCCTGCAGCCACTGACACTCGTTCATGAGGAGAGCGAGCTCAGGTTCAAGGTAAGCACAGTAAAGGCGGGCAAGCAGCCATGCCTTGGTCTCCAGTCACTTGTACGCGGCACATGGCTGCTGACGCACGACAGCGTGCGCTTGCGCACTGGATATTCACGGTCAGAATTCAGATCAAGTCACACCAAGCCATGTGTCGCACTGCTTGCATGATAGGCACGTGGCTGATGCCTGTGCAGTTGCGCCCTGCACTAAAAGCGCTGTGCTTTTGTATTTGCACATGGTAAGATGGTCAATGCTTTGCTTCGGACCGACCAGCATGGCAACTCTGTACTTGCGTTGTGGAGCTCGTTCACATTGATGATTCAGTGAGCGTTTTGTGCTCTACGCGTGCTGCCACAGGTGGCTCAGTGTGCGGACTCACGCGGTCAGCCCAAGGTATCACAGGACAAGGTGCTGGGCGTCTCAGGCGTCAAGGTGGCAGGGCTACAGGTGAGAGGATCATGAAACAATTGTTAACGTCCCACTGACCCTTCACTGCGAAGGACTGTGTTCTCAGGTGATGCCTTATGCACAATCCTTATCCAGCCCGAGACAACCAATCGCATCCAACCTGCGTTGAGCTTAAGCCTTTGCTCCCCTCAGCAACACTGTACTTGATCCTTGACCAGGGATTATGCATCACATGCCTTTCCCTCCCTGTGTTTTTCCCCCTGCACCATCAAAAATTCCTTCTGCATTGAGCTTGAGGCTCTGTTCTATTCAACGCTGTGCCTAATTTCAATCTTGTACTGCCCATCATGCGCCCATTCAACTGGAACGCCTTGCCATGATTTGCCATGATGATGTGAAGTTCTTGAAGCCTGGGATGTGTAAAGAGAGGGGCACTGGCTGTCATCTTACTTGCATGATCATGCACCACATTTATTTCCCCCCCGGCCTTTCCCGCTTATGATTTCAACCTTCGAACTAGGTTACCTTCATCTTATGATCTGTCACCGCGCCACTGCAACCAAACCGCCTTGTTGCTTTTCCGCAGCCCGCCGTGACCCAGAAGGTTGTTCTCCCGCTGTACACGCCCCCTCCCCACAGCCGCTCCCTACCCTCCCACTCGGGCTCCGGCCCCAGCGCTTCCAACAACGACCCCAACGTGTTCTACCGCGTGGTCTACGACTCGGCAACAGACGCACTGCTGGGTGGCGACGCGGGCCTGACACAGCAGGGCAGGATTGCGCTGCAGCTCAGGTACATCGTGGAGAGGCGCACGCGATGTGAAGTGCCAGGTGGGAGGCATCAGTGCTGCTTTGCTCATCACCATGCCATCTAGGTAGTTGAGCTTACTGAGTTGATGTTGATTGACCTGATGAGTCGGTAGTTATGCAAGTCAGGCTCTGGTTCTGATTTCATGCTGATGTGGCCTTTACCACCAGATGTGTGCTTGTGGTAAGGGACACCGTGTTTCAGTGCGCTCTTTACCCCAACGATTGAACCTTCTGATACACGCCCTTGGCTCCACTCATTGACTTACGTCAGTCAGTTGCATCAGGATGCAGTGTCTGGGTGCATGTGAGTGCAGCCTCAGGCATGCTTGTACATAAGCCGAGACCTGGACAAATGTATGAAGCACGCCAGTTAGACGCGCCAGGATTCAGTATCTTGGTGCAGAAGTGCCGCCTTGCACGCAACTTTGCAGGCGAGGCGGTTTTCTGTGCTGACCTGGACGACCTTGATGACAGTGACGGGGAAACCGATACCACATTGGTGTCCAACAGCCAGACGGGTCGGGGCAGCAGCCAGGGCGGGCGTGGCAGCGCGCTGCAGGGCAACTCCCTGAGCACCATGGGCACCATCCATGGGGCCCTGGACACTGTGATGGCGGGCGCCACCCGCGCCACCAAGGTCACAGCAGACTATCTGCAGCACATCACCACGGCGCTGGCACACGTGAGAGGCGGGCAGGGTGTGAGGCGCAGGCGTCGATGACGCAGGGTGGGAGGGTGCAGGCCCTTGCCACCAGAGCAATTAAATTAAGGAAGTCAATCAGGACAATCAAGGAAATGCAGAGACAGTGCATATGCTGTAACAAGTCAATCCTGAAGCCAGTATTTTGTCCTGGATCCTGCGCTGAGGGCAGTTCAGGTGGCGGACTGAAGTTGGTGTTGCTTCTATGTTTCATGCACCATTCCGGCTGTAGACTTGCAGTGATGTGTTGGTGGTGAGTGAACGCCTTGGCTGATAAACAACAGTCCAGCAGTGACTGCATTCGACTTTTGTTCATGTGTTCATGACTTGTTACACAATTTGTTACACATGTTCGACTTCATGTGCCTTCTCAGGGTCTCGTTGACAACCCACTGGCAGCCTTTGCAGGGATTAACGGCTTCTCAAGCAGGTGAGCATGAATGAGGCATGGTGATGCCCAGTGAAAACACACTAGTGAGTGCAGAAGGGAAAGCCACAGCTTCCCCGTGTGTAACTGACAAGGTGAACCGACAAGCAGGCTGCACGTGCTGTTCGTTGCTTAGGATGGGAAATCGGAGCCACTATCGCTGGCCACAATGCATCGACATGATCATTATCATTACTCATCATCAGACCATGGTCCTGCAGCACCCTCATGCCTGCATTTGCAGCTGATTGCGCTGCCTTAGTCTTGCCTCCCATGTGCAGCATACCACGTCACCCTCCTGCTCGTGCAAACCCAGTGACACGCACTGTGCCTTCGCCCTGCAGGGTGCGTCATGTGCAGATCAACTTAGTGGCGGAGCCGCTGAGCCTGCCCCGCACGCCGTCCAGCACCAAACTGAACCCGTCCCTGATCATTAAGCAGCTGGCCATGGCCCTGGCCTCTGCGTCACGTTCAGGTGAGCTGTGAGGTGTGATGAAGCCTCGTCTTGGTGCAGTAAGATGCATGCACATGCCAGTCACAGTCACAGTCACAGTCGCAACAGTAACAAGGAAGGCATGGCACATGACAACTTCAGCTAGCGTGGCTACCACTGGGCAACTGTGGACATTCACCAGTGCTGGCCACAGGCTGTTTACCAGCTATTCACCTTTTCGGAGCAGAATCATCTGACACAGTACTGTTGACTCAAGCCTTAGGTGAAATGTCCTATTGAGCATAGGCATAGGCCAGGTCAGTTGCTTGGGTTCGTGGCTGTGCTGCCTGGCAGGCCGAGGCGGCACGTCTGATGGCCTGGCGGCCCTGCCCATCATGCCCCAATTTCCCGAGGAGCTGCGGACACTCCTGATGAACCCGGCGCATCGGGGGAACTGGAAGCAGCCACCACCTACTGCGGCCACAGCGGCCAATAAGCGTCCGGGCCTGGGCCGCACGTCGGCCAGTGCACCTGTTGCACGGACGAGTGTTGAAGGGCAGGAGTTAAGCGCAACCGCGGTACGTGGTTGTGGTCTGTGGAGCACTGACAGGGGCAGGTGGTTGCTATTGGACTTCTGCGTGTTTTTCAGGTGCTGGCAAAGCACCTGCTTGGTTGTGCTGCACATATCTGCTTTTGCAACATGGTCAGCGGGCTGGGATTGTCTGACTGCAGCTTGCTGTGCTGTGGGATGGAGTTGACAATTGACAATGGAGTTGATGACAGAGGGCGCACAAATACGAGCACAAATGTCAGGGCAGGTCTCATGCATACATACAACATTCAATTTCTGCTCTGAACAGTCCAAAGTATGCCCCAAGTCGATACAAGCTTGTAGGCATGCCTTCCTCATGCGCGGGTCACGGCACCGGCCGCCAGCGCTCAGTTGTTGTGCATGCGGGTATGAGTGTGTCCACAGGAAATTTGGGCCCTGCTTGAGCACGACATGGTCCGTCCCTACCTGCCGCTAGGCCCCACCATTGGTATCCTGCTGCGGGCGGCGCTGCTGCTGTGCGTAAGGTGCGGGGTAAAGCCAGTGCTCAGGGGCATGGGCAGAAGGCTTGCTTTCGTGACTCAGGCCCAGATGAGCCAAAAGCTGCAGGTTTGGCTGCTGCACTTGAGCGTGTACAGGAAATCACGGGGTTGAAGAGGGGAAGGCTGCTTGAGTCTACATACAAAGGAACAGCGTACGTGGGGGTCGCAGTCTGGAATTGCTTTCCAGCAGTAAGGCGTATGCTTGCCAGACGTTCACCATCAAAGGCTTCAACAGTCTGCTTCTCTGTCCCTTTGCGCTCAAGTGTGTGCGGAGGTAGTGATGCCTGCTCCACGGCTGTGCATGTGTTCCCTCAGGGCGGAGACGCTGCTCATCCTGATCGTGCAGCACATGCTGGGCGACTGGCCCATTTACATCGGCAGCACACTCAAGGGTCGGGGTGCGGCCTCGCACGCGAGCCCAGTGAGTACCGCGACGGTCTGAGCGTCTAGATCTTCAAAGAGGCACCTGCTGCAGGGCTAGTCACCCCACATGGTTCTCTCAGTAACCTTAAACAGCCGGCCTGCCCAGTGAGCCACTCTTGACTTGTAATGGTCACTGCTTTTGAAATTGTTACACCTCTTGTCATTGTGCCGGGCGTCAGCTGGAAACTGGTGCGCGTGTGGCAATGGCCAGTAACCCACACGGCTGCTGGCCTGAGCTCAGCACCTGTGTCAGCCTCAACTGCATAAGCTACCTCTGACACAGTCCCATATCTATCCATAGCGTCTGTTAGACCCAACTGCACAAGCTATGTTTACTTGAGTTTCATGTGGTCCGGCCTCATGCCTTGCGCCTGTCCAACCCCCTGCAGCGTGACCGGTCCTGGGCGGGCACCGAGGGCGGGGGCGCCCATGACTACCTGCATGCGCTGCGCCTCACATGGGAGAAGTGCCTGGCCTGGCACGCAGCGGGTACGCTAACCAATGTGAGCGGGAGTTTCAAAATATGCACCATGGTGTACCAGACCCTCAGCCGTCTCCAATCACGGCCATCCATTTGAACCCATCTGGTGTTGTCTGTGTGTGTAGCTGGTGTTGACTGTGCGGGGCGGTGATGCTGCGGGTAAGCATGTGGTCTGCCGTGGCATAACGTGTGTGTGCGTCAAGGCAAGGGTTTGATGGCTTTGGTGCAGGATGAGACGGAGGGCGTGAAGGGTGTGATGGGCCTGCTGCTGTCACGTGTGCTGCCGGCACTGGAGCAGCACTACTCGGTGTTTGTGGGCAGCGAGGTGAGCTACAGGCGATTGGCATGGACAGCCCACAGGAGCAGCAGCATGTGCAGCACTGTATCACTGCCCACAACTCACTAAAGATTGACATATGCTTGGGTTGAAATGCTTGCCATTTTTCATGAGACCGGACAGCTATGGTAGTCCGTGTTCTAGCTGTTTGGCTGCTCCTAAGGCCACCCTGGCATGTATGATTGCGGCGCAGGCTGCACGAGCCTCAGCGAGCCACGCTCTCCTTGTTGTGTGTTGCTGTGCAGGGCGGTGCATGCTTCACGCTGCTGCTGGAGATGGTGGGCTGGGCATGGACATGGAACCCGCAGGCGGTGAGAGCAACGGGGTGTATAATGCAACTCGCACAGTGCCAGGATTCAGCGATAAGCCAAGTGTTCTGCTAGAGGCCGCCTGAATGGCCCAGGCTTTCAACTGCTTGAGGTAACAATGTAATGCATATAAGCAAGTCAGGAAACCAGAGGGACAGAAATCAGAGAAACCAATCAAGAAATGCGAGTTCTCTTTGAACAGAATGCAGACAAGTGTGGCGGTATGGACGTCACGCCGCTGGCCAGCCATTTGCATGCGAGTATTTTCGGGCATTTGTGCGATCCAGTGCACTGCCTTCGTGCCTTTGGCCTTGCCCCGCAGCCCACCCCCTACGGCCTCCTGGGGGACTACCTGAAGGACACGGCCACTCAGTCCATGAAGCACGAGTTCAGGCCATCGGCAGCGACACTGGCAAAGGTAAATGATCCTGCACGTGCAGCACATGTTTGCATTAGCAATGACTGTCCATGCTGCAAAGCAGGATCCAATGCGTTGCATGTGCAGCGTTGCATGTGCTGGTCCTGCATGCACGTGAACATGTCGTGCGGCTAGAATCTGCTGGTCTGCGCTTGCCCTCGTGGTTAATGTCCAGTTGCTCTATGTTTTGAATGCAGGACGTGGAAGCTGTGATCAGAGAGGTGGAGGAGGCGAGCAAGTGCCTGCAGAGGGACAGGGACATCCAGGTAACAAGCCCAACAGGGTCTGCAGTGAGATGCCGGCAATGCGGCCTAATGACTCAGTTGTACTGCAGCTCTTCTGCCTTGGGTTGCCTGTCAATCGCTGGCTTGCATACTGATTTAGTGCACATCACAGCTGAGCATTCATTCAAACTGTTCATGCCAGCTGTCTGCTGCCTGTTGGTATCCTTTGCTTGTATACTGGGTCATGAGCACATCCCTTCATCAGCAGTCACTCCTTGTCTGCTCACCTTGACTTGGTCTTTGCAGCTGTTGATGCCGGGCCTCAAGGGCTTTGCCGCCGCCAACGCCGTAGCGCGCTATGAGCTGCTCTACGATCATCTAGAGGCGCTGGCGCTTTACCAACCAGGAAGCTCATTCGAGGCAATGCAGGTGGGTCAAGGGAAGCAACGCATATAGGGATAGCCTTGTCGCAACAATGGACGCTTCGTCTTTTGTAGCAATGCCAGGGTGGTCTGGGGCAGGGGGATGAGTTGTCTGCGCTGAAACGTTAACCACTTCCATCCTGCATCCTGTACATAGCATAGCGTCCTGGACATGATCTGGGTGTGCACTGACCCGGGTGTGGTAGCGTTTTTGCAGGCAAATCTCCATCCTGTCCTGCCTCTCCTCCTGCAGTTGCATCCTATTGCAGCTCTCCCATGTCTCCAACCCACTGCTGTCACAGCCAATGCATGCAACGCCACGGTTACGTGAGGCCAGCCAATGTCGCCGCAGCTGAGCAGATATGTTGTGCGTTTTATTCGTGCCAATGCCGCGCAGTGCACATAAGGGATGTGTCCGCAACTCAGGGCTATGTGTTTGTGTTTCAATTGCAGCGCATGTTTGACCTAGAGGTTGTGCTTCTGGAACACCACCGGCTGCTGGTGGACGAGGGGTACGCAGACCCTGTGCCCGCCTGCCCCGTGCCGCGCCACCTGCTGCCACACTCGGGGGCAGACGCGGCTCTGCCAGAGCTGCTGAGCCCGCTGCCTTCACGTGCAGGGCCAGGAGCAGCTAAGGTGATGATGCTGAAGCGCACGTTGAACGCACATCGCATTGACATGTGAAGAACGAACGTACAAGTGCATGCCTCAGCCGACCATGTCTGCCTGTGTAGGCTGCTGAGGCCATGGGGTGTCTGGGCTGGCTGATGGAGGGGCAGTCTTCACCTGCATCCATGGCAGTCTTACTGAGTCCGTGGTCGCCCGATGCTTGCGTGTTGCTTGCAGGAGTTCGCCAATGGCGGGTTTCAGCGTGAAAGCGCTGACCTGCCGCGCAAGGCCCCTCAGATCCGTCGCGGAAAACGGCACCAGGCTGTCATTGTGCTGTGGGACTGGGAGACCGCATTCATAGAAGAACTGTGCAGGTACGTGCAAGCATGCGGACAGTATCACTGCATGACTAACCATAGCCGAGCCCGTGCCACAAGTCTTGCATGCCTACAAATGTGTGCACTGTCATAGCCTGGTTTAAGTATCTTCATCTGTGGTTCAGCACGTATTGCCTTTCCTTGTCTGATGCGGTCCTTTCCCTTCTGATGTCGTTTGTCCCCGTGTGATGTCATGATTTCCTTCTGATGTTGTCGTTTGTCCCCGTCTGATGCCATGATTTCCTTCTGATGTTGTCGTTTGTCCCCGTGTGACGTCATGATACACTTCTGATGTTGTTTGTCCCCGTCTGATGTCATGATTTCCTTCAGATGTCGTTTGTCCCCGTGTGATGTCATGATACACTTCTGTTGTCGTTTGTCCCCGTCTGATGTCATGATTTCCTTCTGATGTCGTTTGTCCCCGTGTGATGTCATGATTTCCTTCTGATGTTGTTTGTCCCCGTCTGATGTCATGATTTCCTTCTGATGTCGTTTGTCCCCGTGTGATGTCATGATTTCCTTCTGATGTCGTTTGTCCCCGTGTGATGTCATGATTTTCTTCTGATGTTGTTTGTCCCCGTCTGATGTCATGATTTCCCTCTGATGTCGTCCCCTCCCGCTTGCAGGTGGGTTCGGGCCGGTGTGGCTGAGATGGACAGTCAGGTCACACGCCTACTGGCCAACGAGAACTGGGTGCCAGTCAGCAAGACAACGGGTGTGGCAAACAGCCAAGTGGAACTGTCCAGGCTCGTAGAGGTGCGTGGGGACACTTGGTGATGGCTTCAACCTGCAAGAGCCAATGCAACAAAGATCTGTGAATGTGTGGCGCCTGTGATTCTGGCATGCAGAGGCCCACAAAGGCATCAACCAAAGTTTCCCCTGCTGCCTTCAAGCCGGCCTGCTTGCCTTGTGTGCACTCCACACTCCTGTCAACAACGCATGATCAGGCATCAACAGTGATCAACGCATCATGCTGGGCCATGTTGTTGTTCATGACGTCTGCATTTTGTGTTCTCTTGCCCTACCAAGTGCCCTCACGAGTGGGCTCCACGTTTGCCACCCCACGCGCCCTGCCCCATGCAGGTGTCCATGAGCTCATGGCTGGATGCGGCCTGCTCGGGCAGTGAGGCGCGGCGGCTGCACGTGGGCGTGCTCATCACTGCGAGCATCAACCACATCTTCCACCAGTACATCACGGGCACAACCGCAACATGGGACAATGTGAGGACGCACGGACTGGCCAGTGCTCACAGCCATGCTTGCAGCCTGTTCAAGAATGAGTCGGGAACAAGCACCGTTGCCTGCCTGTCACCTTCTACCATGGCTGTTGAGTTTCCAACCCTGGCTATGTGGCAGCAGCCCTGCCACCCATGCGCTGGTGTGCATCATCAGGATTCAATCCATGTGCTGCACACAAGCACTGCAGCTGTGGGCATCAGCTTTGTCTGTCCAGTCCACATTCCTAGTGTTACATGGTGACTTTTGTTGTGCTTCAGGAGCTTGAGGCGCGTGGGAATGTGTTCACGGGTGCCAAGCCCACGGCCGCTGCCCCTGCACCGGAGCACAAGCGAACCAACAGCCCATTGGATGGAGGTGCGTGACCAGGGCATAGCGGCATGGGAGTGTCATAGCAAGCAGTAAACACATGTGGAGTCCAGCGAGCAGTAGGGTGGCTGTCAAGGGCTAACGGCTTCGTTGGCACATGCCTGTATGCTACTGGTCCTGGCATTGATCGTTTGTGAAACTTGAAGCCTTTTCCACCTACAACTCCATTCCTTTGCTCCCACCTGCAGCTTCAAAAAAGCTGTGCTTTACCCTGCCTGCAGTCAATGCGTCTGGCAGCTCCATGTCGTACCATGGTGCCAGCGAGCACCTGAGCGGCCTCTCACTGGTGCCCTCGGCCGCGCCCTTTGTCCCGGGCCTGTCCGTGGCCTCCGCGCCCGTGCTGGCTCGGGTCATGAGCTTGGCAGTGGGCATGGGCGACGCGTCACAGGTAGGACGTGCTATGTGTTGGTCGGCAGGGCAGGGCAGATGTATAATGTATGGGCTAAGGGTAGTGCACGCCAGGCGCACTGTGGCTAAGTTCGGATCGCACAAGGTAGCGCAATCCTACATGCTGGAGTTTGCCTGTGGAGGGGCAATGGGTCCAGAGGAGACGGCTTAAAATGGAGTAGGTTACATGGCGATAAGAGGGGGCAGTAGGTCAACAGGAGGTGGTCTCAACTGGAGGAGGCCGAGTGGCGTTGCGTCATCCTCCTCCCGGGGCAGTCGATCTTAGCTTGCCACCCAATGGTGTTGCACTGGTCATGTCCGCAAGTGCCATCAGCCTATGGGTCGGCATCAATGATACATGTATGGCTGACTTCACAAACGCTGGTTCCTTGCAGGCGGACCCCTTTAGCTTTGCCTCCGTAACCGCCACCTCGAACCTCCCGGCCCCCACCGCACCCCCGGGTCCGCGGCACGGCCACAAGCGCAGCGCCAGCCAGTCCACCGCCTTTGCCAGCACGGTGGTGGCTGGTGGTGTCTTCAAGGACGTGGGTATACTCAGGCTGACGGTGGAAGGAGCCTTGTCCGAGCAGCAGGGCCTGTGCCTCAGCAAACAGCTGTGTGTGGTCAGGGCATCGCTGCACAAGGTGGGCGCAAGCTGATGCACTGGTGTGGAGTGAGTGTCTGGGCGGGAAGGTGTTGGCATTGTTGTGCGTTTGAATAGCGATTGGAGTTGAAGACGGGAAGATTAAGCATCAGGCAGTCCGCTTACTGCTACCTGAGGACAATGCAGGCATGTCTGCAGGGCATCAGGTTTGCTCAGTTGTAATAGCCTGCCTGGGGCGTTTTGATGCCTAGTGTGCAGCTGAAGCCCGGAGTGTATGCCATGCTGCTCGTCTGCTGTGGCGGTGAATGGTTTGTGTAACCTTGGCACAGCGTACGGGGCAGATGCATGTGCTGCTGGAAATCCAACCACTAAGGTGTCTTCTTCGTATTTTCTAACCCATTTGTCTGTGGCCGCTAGCTGCTGTGTCTGTGCTGACCTTTCCACAGTGACAGGGTGTTCAATGACTGGTTGGACCAGACGCAAATGCTTTTGAGAATTGAGAATTGAGGTTTCTTCTTGCCTTTGTGCTTGCTTGCTTGGTCTGCCCTGCCGCTGTGTGCAGGTCACCCAGGAGGCGCGGGAGGTGGGGGTGTTCCTGCTGCAGTGCCTGGTGGCGCCCTTCGCGGTCCCAGGCGTGGATCTGCCCAGGACTGGATCGGACCTGCTGGATGCGGCGGTCAAACGGAACCAGGGCAATGGCAGGAGGGGCCGGGCGACAGCGGACTCGGACAGTGACGACAGCGACACCGGTGTGCCAGGTATGCCCTGCACCGTAGTAACTGTTATCTGTAACCGCCAGCTGCTGGACCCGCTCTACCCTGCTCTACACAATGAACACAGACTGCATTGCAGCCTCAGAAGTGATGATGGCACACCTGGCATACAATCACGCTCCTAGCCTAAGGTCATGCTGTCACAACCTTCCATGCTATGCCTCACACAGTACAAGCTTGACAGTTTGTCGCTAATCGCCTTCTTGGGTCGCTGTTCGCTTACTGCGGTTTGCAGCTTCAAATGTGTTTGTGATCTCCACGCACATTGCATGATTTGTTGCGCTTGGCATGCAGTGCGGCCTCAGCTGTCTTCCATGCGCGGGACCGCCTCCGCCAATCCCCGCACCAGCGGCAGCGGCGCCACTGACGACGCTGGGTGGGGCCGGAAAAAACAGCCGGATGCCAAATCCACCATCTATGCCAGCCAAGTAGTGCGGCACAAGGAGGATGAAAGCGGTACAGAGGATGCCGCGTGGGGCAAGAGGAAGCTTCCGCTGAATGCACCCGCCAACGGAGCTGCCGGCCGTGCAGGCAGTGTGACAAACAGCCGTGCGGACGCTGGCGGACTAGACAGGAAGACCGGTGCGGCGGCAGCCCCCTCATCTCCTGCATCTATGTGAGTTGGAATCTGGTGTTTAGACAGGAAGGACTATGTGTGTGTGCTTGTTCGTGTTTGTCGACCTGTGAGGTGTGAGTTGGCTGGATATCGCAACTCAATGCGCCCAGCAGGGCCAGCGCCTGCTTGGCCACAACGAATGCCTTTTGCTGCAAATGCATACACTTGCTGCCTAAAACTGCAGTGATCACCAGGGCTGATTTGCTCACCCACTCTGTGTGTTGAGAATTCCTTCGGTGAATGTACCGTTGTGGTGTCAAGTTCCTGGTACTGGCTGGGGTGTCTGGGACTTACTGTGCTGCAGTTCAAACTTTGTGGGCGCTTACTTTCAAGAGCTTCAGCGGCGCACCGGGGCCGTCATCACCTCCATGGTCTCCAGCTACAGCGTCACGGTATGCGACAGCCGCTAGTATTCTGAACTTATAGCCCATCTGTCGTACGCTGTGTGCATGAGGCATGCATCGCCTGTGGTGGTACCCCATGTCTCACACTGCACATGTGTGTTGCTGTTTTCTCATGCAGCTGCGCAGTGCAATGGTGTCCATCATGGTGTCCAGCTGCGGCATTAAGCGGGGCGACCCCGTGGAGGAAGGGATCCTAAAAGGTGGGCGGGCAGCACGAACGAACTGAGCTTTTTAGCTGCGTGGTTGCTGTGTGCTATGTGGTTGCAGTACGCTAGCCATAGCCAATGCGCAGCCTCACCTGGCAAAGCCATGCCTCGAGCACCAGATTGTCTCAGTCTCCGTCTTATGGAGTGCTTGCAAACCAAACAAGCCTGTAAGCGGCAGAGATTGATCAATTGTGGTTTCTTCCAGGTCTCCTGCGGTCTGTGTACGAGGAATTGACTGCAATAGGCAGCGGCCTGTGCGGCGACCCGGTGCTTGTGGCGGAGATGACGGGGGCCGTATGGCGGGCCGCCACCTCCACGCTGCAGCTGCTGGTGCTCAATCAGGCAGGCTTCAGGCCACTGGTGGAAGAGGTAGGCAGGGGGATACGCTAGAAATACAAGGCTGGGTATCACGGACATCAGTAGGCGGGCAGCCCATGTTGCAATGGTCAGATCGACAGACACAGATTGAATCATTGGATTGAGTAGAGCTGACCGTGCCAGGCACATGCCACGCGCAGCCGCTCCATCAATGCTACTCGCAGTGCTGTACTCTGGGTCCGCCTGGGTCGTGCTCTGACAGCTGAATCCTGACCTGCACCTGCCTGTTCCATTTGCGCTGCCCAGGAGTGTGAGTTGCTGCGTGAGATGCTGGCGAGCCTCCAGCACATGTACACAGAGGAGGTGCCAAAGCTCGTGCGCGGAGATCAGGTGGGAGCGGGGGGAAAGGAGCCTCACAAGGACCATCAGATCCAAACAGAGCGTATTGTGTACATCTGATGCGGGAAGCAATACCACAATGCAACCAGATGAAGCACCAGATCTGAACCAAGATGGAAACATGGAAAGGGCGACATAGCATGACTTGCTTGGGTGCTGGTAGCTGCTCTTTGGGTGCTAGCATGTATTGCCTTGACTGTGGACTGTGTAAATCTGTATCTGGAAAGGACTATCGCTCGGTGCAATCAGTTCTTGCTGTGCCGACACGGCCTGCCCTGCCTTCTGTTGTGCACAGTTGGCCATAGAGCCGGACGAGGTGCCCGACCCGCGCTACCCCCAGGTGCTGCAGCAGCGCATGGACGCGACGCCGCACCCCATGCGACAGTTCAGCACAGTGGGAGCGGCCACCCCTGTCAAGCCCACACCCGAGCTCCTGGCGTCGCTGGTGAGGCGGGACACAGGCATGGACGCATGGGCTGCATACAGCCCTCCATTCAATGGCCACTGAACAACTGCTGCCCCACCACTTGCATGGGTGCTACTCAAGTGCAGTGCTAAATACTTTCTACCTGGCATGGAATGGAATGTGTGTGCCTGTGGTATGCGTCATCAGTGGACGGGTTGTGGACATGTTTGCGCAGGACACCAGCAGTCGGCTGTTTCCGGAGGACGATGCAGCGAGGCGTGTGCGGTCGCGTGACTACTGCGCGGCGCTGCTGCAGTTAGCGTGCGCCCCCAACAGTGTGCTGCAGGACTTGTTCAGATCGCAGGAGTCGTGCATGCATGTCGCGCAGCCAGATGGTAAGGCAACGTGTCCGATGACTTGAGCTCTCGGCTCTTGACTGCCTGTGCCTGGGTGATGTAAGGGGCTAGGCCTGGGAGCATTTAACCTTTGCGAACAGGCCCGAGGTGCCCCAGCACTTGCTTGTAAAGGTTCCGATGGGGATGGTTGACGAGGATGTTTGCTTTGGTGTGCGGCTTATTGCAAATGCATGACCAGGGCTAGTTCGTGCATGTTTGTTGGTTGGCTTCTTCCCACCCAGCCACTGTCCTCTGGCTTGTGGCATGCTGCATACAGTGCCAGTGACCCCGCGCCCCGCGTGCCTTTGTGCGTGTGCCGTGTGTCCAGGCGCGTCCAAGGCCGTGTACGTGCCGCTGAGCCCGCAACAACTGCCGCTGCTGGACCTGCTGCGGCTCATGAGGGCGCGGCGCAAGACGGAACCGGCCAGCGCGGCGTGGGCAGATGCACAGCTCAAGGACAGCGGGGCGGTGATCACACAGGTCTGAGAAACGATAAGATCACATCCATGCTCGTGTGGTGTTGACCCTGTGGCCCTTGTTCACACCACGCAGCTGGTTTGCAAGCGCAGATGGCTACTGCTGGTTTTAGAAAATCTGCTCCGTGTTTGAAACATCTGCTCTTTGCTCATGAGCAATGAGACATGACTGGTGCCATTCCCTTCTCCTTGAACACACTGAGTCCTCAGTGCTCGTTGCTCTTGGACGCACCCCCCCCCGCAGGTTCTGTTTGGCCTTGTGGGCAGTGAGCGCGTGGTGGCTGAGTTCAAGTGTGTGTTGGCCGGCGCATCGCGTAGCGCAGGCAGACTCATCATCACACAGGTGCGGACAGGACCAGGCGACAGGGAATACACACGGACACGGAGCTGCTGCCTGCTCACACACCAATTGATGTACAATGGTATGCCTTTCATTCACGTTCACTCCTGCTATGAAGACGAGGATGCCGTTGCTGCTATGGAGGCGGAAACTAAACTCGTGCTATGGAGACAGAGGGCATTCAAAAGCGAGCCACAATGTTGAAAGTTTGCGAGGATTGATGCGTCCGGTGTTTTGCTGCTGCAGGGCACGCTGTGCTTCACCACCATGCTGGATGCCGACGCCCGTGCACTGTCAGACACTACCCTGTCCGTGCTTAGGGCCAAGGTGAGAGGAGGGGCACATGCTCGTTGTATGGTTTGTGCCCGCAAGCATAGACATGAAATAGGCGTTATATTGCCTGTCCATCTGGATGCAAGCACTGGGTGCACGTATGGGAAGGAACGGCTTTGTGCCTGTGGCCATGGCCAGGCCCTTACTGCATCACTGTCGTCTGGATGCAAAGCCTGTGTTGCAACCACAAAGCCGGAGTATGTCTGGCCTTGCCCACCCCTGCAAGGCACCATTGTGCTCTTATGACCCGCATGAGAGCGCCACTGCGTAAGCTGTTGCTCACAACCAGCCCCTTCTGCCGTGCAGCTTCAGTTCCAGATTTCTCCCTTCATTTATAGTATAATTTATAATATATTTACAATTTTAATACCTCTCTTGTGTGTATGACAGGTTGTGAGCGCCACTGCGGGTAGTGAGCCTGGGTCTCTGGTGCTGACCACCACAGACCACGACATCCTCGCCTTCACGTGCTTCGCACCTGCCTCTGAAAGGGAACGACTGGTGGCCCTTCTGACAGGCCAGACACAGCAGCAGGGCTATGCAGGGGCCAGTCAAGCTGGCGTTGGGGGTGTGGCTGCCTCACGCAACAGCATCACACAGAAGCAGCCTTCAAACTACAACAACGGCACTGCCAACAACCACGGCGTAAAGCCAGCCACGGCAGCGGGTGGCGTTGCCAGAAGTGGCTACAGCAGCACAGCCATGCAACGACCATTCTCCACTGCCGCTGCTGCTGGCGGAGCAACTGCGACGGATTTGAAGTCAAAGAAAGCGGAATCAGACGTCGATCCACGGTCACAGAGCGCATACAACCTGGCAGCACCCGCAGCACTCGGCACCGGTGCTGGAGCTACCAACCCACGCGGGGTGCGGAACACAACAACGGACAGAGTGTCAGCAACGCGACGTGCACCAAACCGCGACCCGTGGGCGGCCCGTGCGGCACGAGGGGCGGAGGCCGCTCAAGAAGAACTCCCAGCCACAGCCACAAAACCAGCACCAGCAACCACTCTAGCCCCACCACCAGTTGAGCCTGTTCAAGTGCCAGATGCCGGCAGCAGCAGTGACCTGCCTCTCCCGCCTGTAATCAGCTCCCAGCCACCCATCATGAGTGTGCCATGCGCCCTGTACGGCACGATCATGAACAGCCAAGGAGTGCTAAGCCTGTACGACGACCGAATAGAGTTTGTGGCCACAGACGGCATCATGCTCCACCGGGTGGCGCTGACTGATCTGACCCAGGTGCGTTTCATCTGCTGACTTGCATGTGAGTTCCATGTGAGTTGCATGTGAGTTCCATGTGAGTCCCATGTGCTGAGGTTCATGTGAGTTGCGTGTGAGTTCCATGTGAGTCCCATGTGCTGAGGTTCATGTGAGTTGCATGTGCTGCTGTGCCCATGCGACAAAACAAAAAATGTCCTGATGGTGCTTGTGCATTTTAACCGGCCTTTCTTCACCATGCTAACCAACGTCCAGTGTCGTTCTTCCTTTCTTCCTGACCCAGGTGACTCAGCAGGCGGGGGTGCTGGGCGGCACCCGGCTAGTGCTCAAGGTGAGTGGCAAAAAAGGGGCTGCCGCTTGATAAAAAAAATTGAGGCGTTTGGGAAGAAGGGAAGAGGGAAAGCAGAAATTGAAGGAGCACTTGCTTGGTGAGCGCCCGCTACAGCTGCAGGTGCTGCTGCAGGCATTGCTGTGGTGGTACTCAGGCTGGCCGCCATGGCATGCGACTCTATCAAATCCTTTGTCTAGACAGGGAGAAATCGCACAGTTATGTGCGGTGAGTGACATTGGCGTCAGCAGCAGACAGGTGTGCAGCAGCGGAGGATGGACAGGCCAGCGAGGACGGATCAGATGGATAAGGCTGAGCACCCGTGAAATGAACAAGAGGGTTCAGACATGGTGATGTGTTTGAGCTGCACACGGACAGTACCTAATCTCAAAGATGAACAACACCGTGGTCTTCTTAGGTAGAGATATGAATTACCGACAGCATTGATGACGACCACCACACTGCGTATTGCACGAGGTTGACCGTTCAACCCCATTACTCAGCCTGAGGCTGACAGCACGTGGCCCCTCTGCTCCCTCCTTGCAGATCGACCCCGATGCGCTGTTGGGCGGCGTGACCCAGCTGCAGTTTGCAGGCCTCAGTGATGCCCTCATCACAAGCCTCAAGCAGAGCATAATTGACCTCACATGAGACCACATTATGGACTCGGCGTGTTGAGACGCCTGTTTACATCAATTTTGCAAACACGCAGGTCACAGTCGCACACTAATTCAGTTTTGTTTTTGACCACCCACTGCCGGTTGCCGGGCGTGACAAATGGATGATCATGAATTCGCACAATCGGATGTGTGCCTACATCAGGATGCTTGCATTGTTGCAGATTGCTCTCTGACACCCTTGCATGTGACCACACAATGCCATCTTGCCCACTGCGGCTTACTGCATGCACTCACATACCTTCTCCACCACTCCGCCCTTCTCTACCCATGTGATATGCTGCAACGACATTACCTGTTTGGCGGCCGTACTAGGCATCTATCGCAATGCTGGTAGCTAGGGCCAGAGAAGACGGGAGACTCCTGGCTGCCACACATGCCAACCTGTCACGATAGTCATCAGCGGAATCATCTCTGCCATAACCTGTTTGGCTGTTGTAACCTGGTGGTTGAATGCCAACTGTCTTCCTTTTCAATTTATGCTCGTACTTATCCTGCTTGACATCTTGGCCATGATCTTGAGCGGACGCGCTGAACAGCTGCAGGAGTGTTCCAAATGCATGCCCTTTGCCTCGGATAACAGCGCCAATGCAACCATGGGATCACGTAGCGCAAAGCAGGCACGGACTCACGGTGTGACAGCTCCCTCAGGTGTTACATCGTATGTGCAAATGCATAGCTTCAGCATCGTACTATACGAGTCAAGCTGAATGAGCTCTTACTACAAACATTGTCTGGCCAATTCCATGGCACACAGACCATGCTAGGGTCATGCAAGCAATTCAGCTTGCCAGTCCTGGCTCTCGCCGTTCCTCTCAGCAGGAGTCACAGCAGAGGCACGAGCTATGTTGTTCCGGCCTGCGTCACTGACCGCATACAGTCACCCAAATGGGTGGAACAAGCCCAAGAAATGCATACCTTCACCACAACAGATGCACGTGTATAGACAGATAGCCGGAAAACAGCACAACAGTTCATGTCAAGTAAGATGGATTACTGCTGAACGCACGCCAGATGGTCGAGGCCAACTGTGCTCTGCAGTCACGTCTGTAGCTTGTAATAAGCGTGAATCAGCTGATTGCGGCGTCATTACAGTTCACGCCTGGTCAATCCTGGCCACACAGTTCAGACGATTGAAGCTGGACATCGAGTTTGAATGCATGAGGAATGGCGCGTCATGTTACAGCTATCAGGGTAGTACCTGACTCCTGTATGCACAGCGCGTAGCTTTAAACATCCTTCATATGGGTGCAGCCTCTGATATCTGAACACCAGTGACGTGAACATCAGTAACTGTGTGACCGAGCACACAGGATGTGTGGAACAGCAACAGCACCTAGAGACACACCAGGACGCCGCACGTGCACCGGGAGCGGATGCTAGCAAGCAATGCTCAAGACGAGGACGGAAACCGATCCAGCCTTCCCTGAATGCACGCTACTATTGCCTGGTGGTTTCTTGACTCTGCATCGCTGACAGGTTCTCGTAGAATAAATGATGATGCCTTGTGAACCCTGTGCACGGTTGGCGGTGTCAGCTTGTTGGCACCATGCCCTACCAACCTGCAAACGTGCTCTGCGAGCCATCTGCCATCAGGACGAGCCTTAACAAGGCTGTCCCAACCTCGTGCCAGAAGGATTGAATCCATTGGCCCACCGCACGCTGGCTGGGACCATCCCACACAGGTTTTGGTTGTTGTGCACCTGTGGTTGTAGAGGCATGGCATATGTCTGTGCAGGCACGTGTGTGGCTATGACATCCGTCACATGGCCTCGTTCCATTGCAGGGTACAAAACTGTGTATCGAGCAGTGCTTGCATTGCTATGCTATGCAATGGCGCTCGTGACCTTTCCGATCCTGCCGCAGTCAGCCCAGCCCAGCCATTCAGAAGGGCCTGAGGGCTCTGCACTTGTGAACAGCTGCAGCTCCTGCTTGGTATGTCAGCACATCTGAGAACCTGGTCCAGACCACAAACGGCGTTTGCAGATTGCAGCCCACCCCAGCTAACCTGGATTGGATGGAGAACAGGTATCTATTTCAGCCCCACATGCCCCACACTTACCAGTGCGTACATAAGCTTGAGTGGGCTCAAGCTTGTGATGTTGCCTTCAAACTTATTGTTATCGAACCAGACCTCATTCAAGCTGCCCACAAGGCCACTGCACACACCGGGCACGAATCAACTGCCTCAGAGACGTAAACACACTTGCCCTTACAAGCATGTTTGTTGGATGTGAAAATGCAGCTGCCAGTAGTTGATTCGACTCAGTGATATTTATAACACAGCCGGCCACACGATGCTCGGGTGACACAGGCCTGCAAGATCTTGCGATTGAAGGCCGACCTTTCAGCTTGAACACTTACATCGCATGGTAAACATCGCTGGGTCGCGTTGTCAGTGCTCACCTGTACTCTGTGGGAATGGACCCAGTCATCTGCATTGACAACAGTAAGGCAAGGCAAGGCATAAGTGGTCACAGTGGTGTTGCGCAATATCGCAGTTGAAGCAGAAGTTGAAGCACACAACAAAACGTTGTCACTGTCTCCTTCCTTGCCCCTACGCGCAGGCCTGTTGTGAAGAAGTAACAGGACAGAGCCACAATGCGAGGTTTGAGCAGGGCCTGGAAAGGCTGAGTGGTGGCGAGCGTGCACTGCCCTGAACGGTCTGGTCAGTGACTAGTGTGACTAGCCAATTCCTGCCTAAAACGATCATGACTCGGGTGTTCCATGACACAAGTTGACAAATTTGTACTAATCCTTGTCTGTCTCATGTCTTCCAAGTGAGAATCATCACCTTACCCCTGGTTTTGCAGCTTTACAACTCACTTTGTTGTGCTGCACTCTAATGCGGTACAGACTGGGCAACGTGGCCAGCTCAGGAGGCAGGGTGCCAGTCATCTGCGCGCACACATCCATACTGATGCACTTCTGCCCAGGCCGAGCCACGCAGGTGCAATCAACTGTTTTCATCAGCTTGTAATAACATGCGGTGCACAGGCCCTGTGTACCTACGTGGCCAAGTGCAGTCAGGACCACAGCTACTTGCGTCCTATGTAGCGTCTGGCCTGACTGGCTTGGCTAGCAGGCTTGCATGTCTAGCACTGCCCTCTGTCCTGGGGCCCATTCAAAGCAGTGTGTGCGGCGTTATCTTACATGATTGTATTCCACTTTGATCTCCTGCAGCCTGGTCTTGAGTGCCAGCTCAGGTGGAAGGGTGCCGGTCAGCTGCAATTGAAGGCATGGTCCACCAGAACCCCACAAGAGTCGACCTATCATAGTATGAGTCATGTGCATACCGAACATGTTTGTGAAGGATGTGTGGGCGGTCGCGGCGTCAATACACAAACCTCTGGCTGCGCCTGCAACTCGAAGCAATCACGCTTACGCGTCACGGCCAGGATCAGCATGGCGTCATGTCATGTCTGTGAGATGAAGGACCCAATAGCTCGGGCCATTCATAGCCAAGCCAGCTCGAGGTTGTCATCAGAAGTGCAGGAACCAATCATTTCAAGAATGAGATCACAGCATCGGCTGTCCACCTTGTGGGCATACGACCAGAGTGGTTGTATGTCAAGAGTGGTAAGAGCCCAGGTATCCCAATGCCCAAGCTGTGCAATCAGTTCAACCAATGGGGCCTTCAGCAAAACAAGAAGTAGGCCAACCTTTTTTTCCTTTCTGCCTGAATGCATAGATGAGCCCTTTTGGGCTTACTTTGTTGGACGAAAGGTCCAACTCCTGTACGTTGTCGAGGCACAGGGTCTTGTTGTCTCCCTGTTGGCCTGGGGGGTAGGGCTCCATGAACCAGCGGGAAAATGGCCCGGTCAACAGACCGCCATCCAGGTCAAACTCCCGCAGGTTGCTGAGCAGGCAGAACTGTCGGGGCACTGGCCCTGAGAGCAAAGGTGGGTTGAACAACCCACCGCAGGCGTGTACGTTTGTTCTGGTCACAAGCCATGTGTGTGGCCGCCAGGCAGGCGGCATGACATTGCCAAGTTACCCGCTCACAGTACTGTTTCATAACAGCATAACAGTAGTTGTTTTTAACTAACTCTCAGACAGGTGACAAGTGTACCTCTGCGCATCGGCTAGAATACTTTAGCTCCAATAGCCTGAGCGTCAGCCGAGGTTGTGAGTATGGTCAGCAGTGGATAGGTCAGCCTGTTTTACACGACCACATGTACGTGTGCACAGGTGCCAGCAAGGTGCACTCACCATTGAGGTTCACGTCCGTTATGTGGGTGGTGGTTATGAGGCCATCCTTCTCGCCCACGCTGCCTTCTCCATACGCTGCGTGACAGGGAGGCAAGAGCAAGTCAGTCATGGCAAGACCGGCTGTCAGCATACACGCTGTCCTATGAACTCACCTGCGGTTCGACTCTGGGCAAAGAACTACAAATCAGCACAAGAGCAAACTGCATACGGAGCCTACAAGGAGATTCCAGTACCTGCTTCACGTCCTGGAGAAAAGCAGGAGAATACGTTAGGAAAGTACTGCAAGGCACTAGCGCCGAGCACGCAATATCCAAACGCCAATGTACTGCTGGGCACAGGCATGGGCATGGACAGGCACACGTCACTCGCACTCACGGCCTGAGAACCCTCTGCAGTGCAGGTGCTCCCAATTCCCGGTCCAATCGGTGGAGCAGATGTCGCAGGGACCGTTGCTGGTGGAAGGATCTGCACAAGGTTGCATTCTCAACGGCAGCAGTTCAAGTCAACATCTCCAGGCTGAGGGC
This sequence comes from Chloromonas sp. AAM2, assembly GCA_004335635.1. NCBI lineage: Eukaryota > Viridiplantae > Chlorophyta > Chlorophyceae > Chlamydomonadales > Chlamydomonadaceae > Chloromonas > Chloromonas sp. AAM2. Next base: position 32,605 of record QAXH01000282.1, on the reverse strand, counting down.
CGTGCCTGTGCGCGACCTCACCAGTTGGGCATTTCCAGCTTGACAAAGCCCCTCGCCAATCCGCAGACCTGTGGGCGCATCCAGGCAGGTACATGCAGCAATAAGGAACGTTAGTGAGGATAGCGGGGACCACGAAGTTCAGATCGCGTCACGTCAAGAACGAGGCACATACACATCGACACCTGTTTGCGAGTGAGTCACGCAAGCGCGTTGCAGCTGCGACCTCCTCCGGTGTTGTCATTGCCGCAGCGGCGCCGAGAAAGAGCGCTATTAAACCGATGATACATGAGAGACGCATGGCTGCTGCACTTGCTGACAGAACGAGGGCCAAGCGCTATCGTCGCGAATTCTGCCGCCGCCGACAAGGATGTCCCGCAGCTTGATGAATGCGCGATCAGATGACTGTATGAGCGTTGGTAATCACTTGCGCTGTGCCGCAATTCACTGTCCCAATCGTTGCTCAACTGCCTGTCAGACTGCTCCTGGTCAGAGCCAAGTGATTGGCCACTTAAGTAGCATCGTGGCATCCTATGTAATTTAGCGATTTCGGGGCGGCATAAGAGAACACCTGGAACGAGCCTGAATCAGGTCAAGGCAGGAGAAGGCGGACAGAATAGGCAGACAACTGCTTGAGTGCAGTGCATAAGTAGAACAGGACATCTCAGACACAGTTGAGCATCAGTTTATGCGTGTGTGTCTTTGGTCATCCAAGACAGCTGGCCCGAACCAGGCCATACGAAGTGACCCAAGAACAAAGCAGTGGGCACCCGAAATAACCAAAAACACCCCAGCGGAACCAGCAGTGTACGACTGTAGCTGACAGCCTGATTTGCAGCTCACAGGAGCATACCACTTCTCACAGGCGAAAACACACTGAATAAGCAGCCTTGTCAACCCAAAGCGATTGTGCAACTGCACGCCATTCCGTGCAAGTTGCTAGCCAACACACAAGCTATATTATGCTAGAACAATGTCAAAAACAATGCGCGGCTCGCATGAGCACACTTCTCAAAGGCAGACGCTGCTGACTGTTTGACCTTGTAAGGCGCCAGTGAGATGCGGAATTGCATTGCGGTGTATGTCAGTGGGCTGCGATGGGGCCATGCAGAGGAGCCCAGCGGTCACAAGTCATCGTAGGACAGCACATGGCGCGTCTGGCCCGGTAGACCCATGCCCATAAAACCACCCATAAAACCAGGTGCAGAGCCACGCGATTGGCCCACGTGATGCGATGCCCCTGATCGCACATTGGGCCTGCGGGAGTGCTCAACAGGGCCGCCATTCCTGCTGTCGTCCATGCTTCCATACGGCCCCAGACAAGCGCTAGATTCAAGAATAGCCCTGGCACCGCTTTGCTGTAGCAGTGCGCTAGCACTAGACACCAACGCTGCTGCTGCTGCGCGCGCAGCTTTCTCTGCGGAGCTTGCTGTGTGGGCATCATGCAGTCGGGGCGCTGCGCGGGCCGGCGTGCGTCGCCTGTCACTGGGCAATGGTGGCAATACCGTGCCCGCATGGTGGCTGTCACCGCCGCCTCTCTGCAATAACAGTAGAAGAATTGGCGCTGCTTAAATGTGACGTACAAATGTGTGGTGCACACATTGCAAACAAGTGGGTTCCTTGGGTGGTAGCAAGCTCTGCCTCTGGAGATGTTGCATGTACATGTCAGAGCACGTGCTGGCTTTATGAGTAGCACAATGCTCATGCAGTGACGTGTATGACAGCCACTCACTGTACTAACACTGGCATACTGTAACCACGCCTAAGTGAGGTGGTAGCGATTATGCACACAGAGAAGTTCGCTAGTTTCCAGCAGGCCAGCACCGCCTTGCCAGGAGGCATGGTCCAGAGCAGAGGCGGGCCACGTGCACACAACCACACAGCCCTCATCAAGCGCAAACTTAACTGCCCTTCTTGTGCATTCCCATCAACCTTTCACATCATTTGCAGGTTGCAACCCAGTGCATGCTCAACAAAATTGTGGAATTGACCTCATCAATGAATATCAACACTACCTAGTGAAAAAGGCCTGACCTTGTCATTGTGCATGTCGGCCTTGGCGACTCTGAGTGTGCGCCCCTGCATGCACACCATGGGCCCGGTGCCGCCCTCGCCCGCCTCACCCAGCATCACATGGGCCACATGCGGATCCTGCAACAGCAGACTCGATGACACCATGAAAAGACAAGATGGCATGCATAGTCTGCATCCGACTGCCTGAACAAATGATAATTTGCCTACGCTTACTTTCCAATCAAGAACTGACTCAAGCTTTCATGACCAACTGAGCATACAAACAATAGTTTGCAAGTGTACTGCAGCACATCGTGTGTACTGGACCTTGAGCGGCAGCACAATTGGTCCCAATAGGTTGCAGCGAATGCATGAACGAGCTGACAACCTCTAAGCAGACCATACTTGGCAAGGCCTACGCACTCACCCTGAATGTAACAAAGCCGTAGCTCTTCCCCGCCATGACACGCGCTTCCAGGACGCCGCCCGGCACTAGGGCGTCAAACAGGTCATAGAGATCACGGCTTGTAACCTGCATGCACAAGCAACGGTGCAATCAGTGCAACGCAATGACAATGTCTTGTAGGCATGAAGGGTCCACAGTGGCCAGTTCAAAACGAGAAATCTGAAACAGAACCAAGCCATCAAGAAGTTCAGCACCCCGAGCGCTTCTCAACATCATTGTCTAGGATTTAGTAGCGAGAACGGCAGATGGGCCAGTACAAACAAGACTCACAAGGCTTGCAAACGCGTGCAAGAAGACCTGGCGCCCACCTTCCAGTGTAAGTCGCCCACAAACAGCGTATCAAACCCTGACGCGACCCCGGCCTCGCGCCGCTCCCTGTCACTGCGGGGCCTGTGTGTGGGGCTGCAGGCACGCTCTCTGCTTCTTTCCCTGCTCCTTTTCCTGCTGCTGCCTCTTTGCGTACTTCTATCCCTGCTCCTATGCATAAGTCTGCTTCTATCCCTGCTTCTATCCCTGCTGCTATGCCTGCTTCTGTCCCTGCTCCTATTCCTGAGCCTGCTTCTTTGCCTGCTTCTGCTTCGGCATGGGGCATCAGTGCCGCCGGCTTCAATGCTGTCACTTCTCTGCCGGCTGCGGCTCCTCCTCCCATCCTCGTGGCTGTGCCACTCTGCCCTGCAGCGGTTGGCAGGCGGGCTGCGCCCCCTGCGCCACGGTGGGCTGCCTGAGCAACTTCTACCAAGTGACTGTTTCCCCCACTGCCGCTCAAATGATTGATCCTGGCGCTCAAGTTTACCGGATCTACTGCTGCTCCTGCTTCTGGTGGGGTTTGCGCCAGTCAAGATGCCATTCACCATGCCAGCGTTGTCGCTGCCCGTTCGCACCACTATGACATCTCCGCTGCGCTCTCTGCTTCCAACACTCGGTGACCGTGATCGGCGCAGGATACCATCGCTCTCTAGGGTGCTACCCGCACTCTGTCTCCCGCTGCTCAATTCTTTGTCCTCTGCATGGCCCGGGCGCTCGCTGTCTGATGCACGCAGCAAGTCCTCGACAAATAGCTCGCCTTCCTCTTCCATTTCACTCGTGTCAGTTCTGGGCCGAAGCCAGTCTATCTACCGTCAGAAATCCTTCAAACTGCTCTGGCACGTACCACACGCTGGTACGAGTCAGTGGGAGGCGTCACCAGTGTCTGACCGTGGACGCTTGGCAGGGGGGGGCTGGCCACTGCCGGGCACCTGGGTGGCAGCAGGTGGTCTGCTGTACGCCGATGTTGTGGAGGGTGGCGGTCTGCTGTAGCCAGATGCAGCAGCGGCTGTAGCCGATGGTCGGCTGTAACCAGCACCAGCGGCAGCTGCTGGTGGCGGCCTGCTATACCCTGCTCCGGGACCGGCTATGGGCGGTGGTCTACTGTAGCCAGCCGCTGTGGGTGGCGGCCTGCTGTAACCTGGGCCAGAAGCGGCTGTGGATGCAGGCCTACTGTAGCCAGCAGCAGCGGTTGCTGCGGCTGGCGGTCTGCTGTGGCCTGGTGCAGAAGCAGCTGCAGGAGGTGGCCTGCTGTAGGGTGCTGCAGGCTGAGCACTGGGCACGTGGGCTGGGGCACTGGTCACGGGTGGAGGTACAGAAGCGCCCTGCAACAACAAAAAGATCAACATGGAATAAGCGCAGCTCTTAGGGCAGCCGTGGAACAACGTTCAACGTTTCAACGTGCCACGTAAAAAGCGATGGCTCTATGTTATCCCTAACCAGATGCTCCATTCTCCAAGTTATCATCAGCACGCTGCATCGTTCTAGGTCACGCTGTTGTTGCCATGAACATGCAGGCCTTGAAAATTGCTTACCTCTGGCGGCTGGTATGCAGGGGTGGGCGGGGCGTGGTGCTGTCTGTGCCGCGCTGCGCTGGGCAGCTTGAGGCTGGGCACCACTGGCTTGGGAGGAGGGGCAGCAGGGGTGATGCCTGAGCGCTGTTGCTGCACAGCCTGCAGTACCATGGAAGCACCATTTTGACGTTTCAGGGGTGTCATAAAAGCGCAGGACACTTCACAGCCGTGCTTGGGCCTGCAGCCGCTTTGTTCTTCAACTTACCAAGAGCAGTCGTTCCTTTGCGGAGAGTTTTGGAGCTTCTGGTTCTGGTTCTGGTTCGGCAGCCGGTGGTGGCTGGGAATCTGCTACTGCTGGCGGCTTAGTGGCAGCTGCAGTCGGAACAGTGATGGGTACAGGCGTGGCGGCAATCTGCCCAGCTTCGACCGCGGCCTTGGCTTTAGCCTCTTTCTCTTCGGTCTCCTGTGTGCAGCAATGATGGGAGGGTGTTGATGGTGATCATTTGATCAGTCTTAACTCCAACTACCTTCACCCACCTTCCGCTTCCTGAGCAGAGCTTGGAAACAATTCAGGAGAGCCTGCTCCGCCGCTGTTGGTGTGGAGACCATGTCCGTCCCAGCTCGGACGAACACAACTGAATCTAGGCACTTCTGCGCGCAGTAACACACATTGAAAACGGACAAGGAGCTACCCTGAAACGACTCCGTTGGACAAGCGTTGCCTGATTTGCCTGGCCTTTCTCACAGCTTCACCTATTTGCTGCCCTCAGACATAGAAGCTGCTTGCATTAGACCGTCACGGCTACGCTGTTACTTTATATGACCTGTGTCCTGCATGGCAGTAGCATGCACGCAAGGACCTTGTGGGCGGCAACAGTGGCATGATGAACTCGAGGGTAGGTCCATGCGTTCCACGGTGCAGCTATGCAGGAGCGTGGTGTTGTCCTGTCTCGCCATGGTGCATGCCAGCATGGCCTCGGACGTGGTGCCTATGACAGCAGCTTCTCTTTAGCAAAGCTCAGGAAGAACTCAAAACCGGCTTGTTCATCGTGTTCAACACTGTCCCCTCGCTGCGTGCTGGCAGGGTTGGCAAGCAGGCAGTAGCATTCACCGTCCGCTGAGCAAAATATTCCAGAATTCGTCGTGAAGGTGGGCGTGCATGTGCTGGCTTTGATGCTTTACTACTACTAGCAGATCCATCAGCTCTCTGATCAGCTGCATACAACCTGGTTGTTGCTTGCGTGTTCCAGGACCAGGCAGCTGAACACTGACACACCATGCGTCAGCCCGGCAGCAAGCGTCAGGAGGCCAGCATGAAGGTGTCCGGCCCCACACAAGGAACAGCCAAGGCGCCAACGCCTGTTGGTCTGGTGAACCTTGGAAACACTTGCTTCTTCAACAGCAGTCTGCAGCTTCTGGCTTCCTGCGAGCCTCTCTGCCAGGAGGTGCTGCGGGGGCAGGAAGGCGCGGGCAAGGGGCCGCTGGGCTTTGCTCTGCAGCAGGCCCTGATGCACATGCAGCCAGGTAAGTTGCAAGGGGTTGCACATGCACTTCTTCGGTTGGTCGACAGTTTGCGGCCGGCATGCCATACAACTGTGCCTGGCGTTTGATAGCCATGAAAGTAAACACGCAAGCAAGTTAGCGAGCGCAGCTCACCAAGGCCTCAGACCAGGCGGTTGTCAACCAGCAGCTGAACGTTGCAGGCAGCTGGTACAAGACCTGCTGCTGGTTCATCACACATGGCTGTATCCCTGGCTGCTGTATACATGGCCCCTCAAATCCTTGTTACTGGCCTTGCCTGCTCAGGCCGGCCCGGCCCCCCAAGGGGCTCAGCGCCTCAGTACAACCCCGCCTCGCTGCATGCCGCCCTCCTGCGCGTGGCCCCGGCCTTCGCGGGCCGTCAGCAGCACGACGCACAGGAGGCCCTGCACGCACTGCTGGAGGCTATGCAGGTGGTAGCTGCGGATGGTGTGGCCGCTGGTTAGGAACATGACAATCAATAACGTCATGTTGGCTGTCATGAGACGCTCTGACCATGCTTGTGAGCACGCTGTCAAGCAGCCACCGGTGCTGAGTCTACCAGGACCACGCAAATGCAGGTGTTATTGCCCGTAGATGGGTCCAAAAGTGCAGCACAACAGAAGCTGGTTGCTGTGGCCTGTGCAGGATGAGACCACCAAGCTGCATGCACTGCTGCACCGCTCGCCCTCGCTGAGGAGCAAGGCTTCTGAGGACAGCGCTAATGCAGTCCCAACAAGCGATGCAAGCACTGCCACCATGACAGCCAGAGGATCCTTGGAGCAGCCTAGGAAGGGCACACATGCCAATAGCCTCAGCGCCTCATTAACCCCTGGGGCGCCTGACGGCCCACCCGCTCAGCCCACAGTCGGTGCTCCAGTGGTAGACCAACCAGGGCTTGTGTCTGAGGCGCCTGCTGCGCAGACCCCAGCACGTTCAGCTTCAGGCAGGCCCACAGCTGAGCAGCTGCCCGGAGCGGCCCAGTGCGCTGTCACGTCCTTATTTCGCGGGGAGCTGTGTTCAACGGTGACATGCACTGCATGCCCACACACATCGGTGCGTAGCTTGCCTCGGATTGGGTTGAGAGGTTATAATCGCAATGCCAGCCGTGCCTGAACTGTGGCAGTCAGGTTGCATGCATCTTGCCTGATCACCTGCTTTGTATGGCTTTGGTCGTTTGCTCAAGCTGGTTGCCTTTACTCAGCAACCCATACATGCGTCGCTAACATCCTGATCCGCCGGTTGCTGACTGCATGCTCCTTGATCTGTATGCGTGTGCAGGTGACCACAGAGCCGTTTCTTGAGCTGTCGTTGCCTATTCCCAGCACACAGCAGCTGCACCAGCTGCGGCACAGCCCCAGCAGCCCCTGGGCTGTGTCCAGCACCAATGGCACCAGTGGCAGCTGCCTTGGCTCGACTGAACCAGCACAGACCCAAGCCAGCAGACCAGCAAGAGATGCCAGCAAGTCAGCAGCATTAAGCGCAAGAAGCAAAGCTCTGGTGGATGAAAGCGAGGCAGCAACAGCAGCAACAGCAGCAGTAGCTGAGCCAACTGAGCCCAGTGGCAGTGCAGCTGAAGGTCGTAAGCGGGCAGGTGGCCGAGCGGCCAGTGGTAAGGCAACACAGAAGGAGAGTCAGAAGGTGAGGTTGGCAGGGCACAGGCAAGATTGACACGGCCAGTAGAGCTGGATGGTTGTCCATACCAGGTACCTGCTGTATATAAGGAACCAATTGTAACAAGGCAAGCCGTTGGCGAGGAGCCACGTTTGTGTCTTCCCCAACATGCGCCAAGCATGCAGTGTCACGCTCGATTTTGTAAAGCACAGCCCAAATTATCTGGAAGCCTGCTTTATAACTCGTCGTTTTCTGTTTTGTACATCGTCGTTTGCAGGAAATCCAGCGGCGCAAGGCTGAGGAGCGCCGGGCCTTCATACAGGCCGCACGCCAAGCACGCAAGGCCTCCAAAACACAGGAAGACTCCGACCAGGACGAAGGCGATGGCATGGACGTGACAGAGATGCCCAAATTGCTTGGCGGGGCTATCATTTCTGATGATGCGGAGAGTGAACAGCCGCAGCGGGTGCTGGGGGAGGAGGGCACAGGCGAGGCAGCAGGCCATACTCTCATTACAGGCTTTACAGTGCCCCAGCGTGCGAGCAGAACGGGCAGCAGCGGCGACGCCAGCAGCTGCAGCAGCCGGTCTTCAGAGGGCAATGGTCTTCACGGGGCTGTTGCGGAAGGCGGGCTGTCCCACCTACTCAGGGCCGGCCCCACCAATGCCACCACACACCAGGGGCCTGTTGAAGCGGTACGAGGGGCACAAACTGGCGGTAGACGTCGTGCAGCAGCAGCAGTGCCACAGCAGCAGGCAGTGGTGCAGACAGGCCCGCCCCATGTGGTAGACTGCCTGCAGCTATTTTGTGCACCCGAGACCGTGACATGGGAGTGCATGGCAGAAAAGCGCGGGGCGCGGGGTGCAGGCATACCGCAATCGTTGCCCTCGCCGTTTGCTAACAATGCTTCCATAGCCACTTCACCACCTGTCACCAGCAGTCCAAGCTGCACCTCTGCCTCCACAGCAGTTCCCTTACAGGGCCTAACCACTGGTTTCCACCACTTACATTCCCCTGTCGGTAGCTTCACACACACACACAGCCCGCTGCAGGGCACGCCAGTCCTGATTGCCAATGAGCGTGCAGCCAGTCATGGCGGTCAGGAGGCACAGCCCAGCGGGCAGTGCGGCACACGCAACTGCGCGGAGTCATCTGCTGTTCCAGCCGCAGCAGCCAATCCAGGCAGCCCTGTTGCAATGCCAGACTGTTCCAGTGACCCGTCTTCTATCCGGCCCTTCCCAGGGCCCACACCAGTGGCACATCAGGGTATGCCGCAGCGCCTGCCAGGCAGCCCTACACATGCAGAGTTGCCATCAGTAGGCTCTGGGGCAGTTGCAACTGGCAGCTGCATGCCTGCTACATCGTCCTTCACCGTACCCCAGAGCTGTCTGGTGCCAAAGAAGGTGGGTGGCAAGCACAGGGCTAGCATATAAATATTGCGCCCATTGTCCCATGAGAGAACACATGCCAATGTGCTCATGGACACACGCTGCTTGACATGACAACGCTTCATGTGCCAGAACAGCAGTGCATGGCGACAAGACGCTGTTTGAGCGTGCTTGGCCGTGCCAGACTGTGCCAGTACTGCACACTACTGTACACCTACAGGCAACCTTCTATTTTCATGGTAAGCTCTTATCTGCGTTCGTTTGACAGCTCCTCGCTTCTCTATTGTTACTGCTGCCCTCCGTTACAGGTCAGGTTTTCTCCTCTGCCCCCCTCCGTGCACTACATCCCTGGCAGCAGGGAGCAACGAGGTGTGTGATGGAGCGGCTGGGCGGGATTGTAGCTGACACATGCTGGTGATTACATGACCAACGCTGGCTGAAGCGTGCTAGGGTTCGCTTGCGCAAGCTATTGACTTCATCAGGTTGATTTATGTGGCCGTCAGTACAAACCAGTGAATTCCATGACCTGGCCCTGGACAACGTGCAGCAACACCTGGACAGTGTGCAGTTTTGGCCGCCTCACCTTGCTGCCGTTGCACTGTTTCCCAGGCACTGATATCGAGGCCGCACTGCGCGGCGAGGTGCCGTTCTTCCGCCCTGCCTGCGCCCCGCTGCCCCCCGCACTGCCCTCCTCCGCCACGCTGCGGGCTAGGGACAGAGTGCCCACAAAGGGCAAGCGCAAGGGCAAGGGACAGCAGGACGACACGTCTGGCAAGGGCAGCGCTGAGAAGGGGCAGGGGAGGGCGGAGGAGGGCCAGGGGCAGGCGGGGGAGGAGGAGGAGGTGGTGCCGGATAAGGGCGGCAAGGGCAAGAAGGGAAAGGCAGGCAGCAGCAAGGGCAGCAAGCAGCTAGCAAGCAAGTTCTTGAAAATGTCAGCTAATGAGAACGAACAGGCAGATGCTGGCAGCAATAAAAAAGGTGGCCAGGAAGCAGTGGATGGAAGCAGCGGTGGCGGCAGCACACGATCGAAGAAGAGCGAAAGGAAGGCAAAGAAGCGTGAGGCTCAACGGGGCACGACAGGTGCAAGTGTGGCATCTGGGGATGAAGCAGCAGGGCACGAACAGGACGGCGAGGAGTCAGTCAGCGGCGTGGATGCGACATGTGCTGCGGTGGCGGGCGCGTGCGACGAGGACGTGTGGCTGGCGGAGTCCGCGCGGCAGCGGGAGGGCGGCCAACCGTTGGCGCGTGGACTGCTGATAAACGCGCAGTTGGACCGTGTGGTGAGGGAGTGAAGAAGTTAGGCGGGAGCCAGGGCACTGGCATGGTCGGCCAAGGCTGCTTGTCAGGAGTTTGCTTGGAGCATGGGTGTCTGTGTGCCGCACAGCGGATTCAGAGCGATTGCAGGTGTTGAATAAGTTGTGTTACTTCAGTGACACGTTTCGCCCCCTTCCTGACGTCCGTCTTCATGTCACACGGTTGCTTGCCCAGGAGCGGAGTACCCTGTCCGTGCGTCTGGTGGCGGGCTTGACATCGGACCCGCGGGAGGTGGCGGCCGTCATGCCCCAGCGCAACCGCAGCAGCAGGCGCGGCGCGCCGCTATGCAGGGCAAATATCACTGCGGCGTGGGAACGTGCCAGTGCGGCCAAAGGGCCGGCCGTGGACAGTCCGCGCAGCAAACGTGTCCCAGCAGCCAGCAAGCGGGCGGATGTTGTTGTCACAATGGAGGCAGAACCAGGCCCTGCTGTAACGCCCACAGACCAGGCAATCGCAGACCATCAAGGAGAGGATTGGGAGCTTGAAGTAGAGGACGATTTGGTCACAGCGGAGCGGAAAGGTGGTGTGGATGGGCCAGCGGGCTTGGGCCCCAGGAATGGCGCTAGGGAGGCAGACGAGGAGACGGAGGAGGAAAAAGAGGAATCACAACGTCAGGAGAGCGACACAGGCAGCAGGGAATGGTGGCAGGAGCTCGACACACGCAAAGACGGCAGCAGAGAGGGCGAGGAGGAGGAAGCGCAGACGATGTGTGACGTGTGTGACGCGGTTCAGGTGGTCATGGACTGCGCCGCGCACATGGTACTGACCCGGGGTGAGTCACGGGAGGGGTGAGAGTTGTTGGGAGACTATACTTGGCATGGTTGAGCTAGTAGGGTTTATGACAGGCCTCCTGTAGCGGCTGACCTGGCCACTAGCGAAGCTTCCTGCCACCAGGTCAATGTGGCATTAAGGGCCATGTGGCACCGTCAAGTCGTCATCAATGTCCTGAAGGGGCTGACCTTGGCTTAGCAGAGCTCCTGAGTGCTTGTAACCAAGGGCCGTGTGGCGTTGTTGGATTCATGCACATGGGTATCCTGAACAGCAGGCTTGCAACTTTCATTTGGAATGTCAGCGACAGGGCAGAGGAAGCAACAGTTGGCTTGTGTAAGCACACGCCGTGCATCTCTGCAACCTTTGTGAAGTTCTTCCTTGTCTGGTCATGCGGCTCACACGTCCAAAGACCGTGACAGCGCATGCAAGGCCAACTGTGAGACGTGTCTTGTGCCGACACTCGTGCATGTGATTGTGACCAGGATTGGCGATGCGCACACGTCTGTACAGGTGTTGAGGGGGCATTCCGCACAATGGGCAGCGGCAGGCCCCTGACCGTGCACCACAGCCAGGCCGAGTGGCGGGTGGCAGGGGCCCATGCAGACAGCAGCAAACCCTGGCTGTACCCAGACGACTTTATGCATGAAATTCACGACCCGCTGCTGCATCAAGCACAGCCGCCGCTCAATGGGCATGCCGAACACCAGACTCAGCAGCAGCAGCAGGGCAGCGGGTTTGAGGGGTCGGAATGTATGGGGGAGCCACACAGTGGTGAGAACGGAAATACATGCCCTAGGCTGCGTCTATTGGGCGGCCATCAGGAATTCACAGGTCCCGTATCCCCGCAGTCCATGATGGAGCAACCTCTTTGCCCGCTACCTGCCATCGACCCATCCCTACATGGCAGCCAGCAAGTACCCTTTGTTGGTGGCGATGCTGTGGACATAACAGGACGTGCTTACGAGGGCTTGCTGGAGAGTCAAAGCAACTTCAGGTCGCTTGGCGATTCACAGCCTGTAAGTCAGCAGCAGGTGCTGCCTGGCATGCAGTGTCTTGAGGGCCTTGCAGGCGCCGGCGGCGCCATGCAGCTGACACTGCGGACCCCCTCGGCAAGCACAGGTGGTGCCGGCGTGCCCCAGCCCGCCTTGCCTGTCAGGTCCGCTTCTGCAGGCGGAGCCCCTGTGCCCTGTGGCAGTGGCAGCGGGCGGATGGGCCTCAGTCCGCTGCCCAGCCCCAGTCCCAGTCCCCGCGCGGGCTCCAGTCCCGGCACAGGGGGGCGCCTCAAGCGGCCCGAGCACAGCCTCTTCCAGCGGCCGGCCACCAAGGCCTTCTCCATCAAGGTCAGTACTTGGGCTGCCAGAATGTGCCGCACTGTTGCAAGGCATGTTTGTGCATGGTTTGCTTGCAGTTATGCTACGAACGAAAGCAGCACCTGAATCCATCTTCATACATCGTGGGCAGCCATTTGTGATTCTGTGGCTTGCAGGGCTTCTGAGCTTGGCCTCACCACATGAGTGCTCCAGGTAGTGTCCTGGCCAGTTCATGTATCCCGGAATGTTGCCATGCGCACACTGCACACTGTGTTCGTGCAGACTGCACCACCTTTGCTGCTACTCCATCTTAAGCGATTCCAGCACAATGGGCTTGCAAGGGGTGGCATTCGAGGTGGCTGGAGCAAGCTGGACACACACGTGGCCTTTCCACTCGAACTGGACCTCGGCCCCTTCATGGCTGCACACCCACCCCCTGCCTCAGGAGACCCAGTATTGGATTTGACAACACAACACTGCCAGCCTGACCTTGCCAACAACGGACCAGTCGGGGTAACATGTGCCAATTCAATCGCCAGCTCAGCATCAATCGCACACTCAGGCCCAGGTCTGCATGGTGGTTCACAGGACGCAGAGCCGGACGTTGCGGAAGGCCAAGCACACGTGTCTGAGGCTGCATGCGCCAGCGCACAGCCGCCAGGCACACAGGGCAGCTGTTCAGGACGCAGTGGGCCCCGGTACAGCCTTGTAGGGCTCATTGAACACCAGGTGTGTGTGCGTTTGGTGCCGGATGCTGCATGCTGATACCATGGTCACCATGTGCTGCCGCCCTGCTTGCCGATACCAAACATCACTGACAACATACAGTTTACAGCTGCCAGTGCCTGCAGAGCTTTGGTCTGGAATATCAATAGCATAACTACAGTTTGTCACCAGTGCTTGCCGGTCTTTCTTACAAAGTTTGAGCTTTGAGTATCAGTAGCATGATTCAAGTGTGCCACCGTCGGACTATGCAGCGCCTGGGCCTGGGGTATCAATAGCGTCACTAGTGTATGTAGCATGCTGACGGTGTGCCAGCACTGGCTTCCTGCACGTAGGGCAACATGAGGTCTGGGCACTACGTGGCGCTGGTCAGGCGCAAGCTGCCTCCGCCCGACGCACCGCAGACAAGTGGGAGCGAAGCAGCAGCAGGAGAGACAGCAGAGGCTACACCTGCCCAGGAGCAGGCAGCAGGCGCATGTCAAGGGCCAGGTGCCTCGAGCGGTGCCCAGGCCGCAGGGCTTGCTAAGGAAGGTTCTACTGACCCGCAGCTAACGGTGTCATACCGCTGGTACTGTGTCAGTGATCTGTGTGTCTCGCCCATATCGGAGGCCAGGGTGCTTGCTTCACAGGCGTATGTGCTGCTGTATGAAGCAGTGCCTGGGTAAAGCTGGTTGCGACACTGGATTCAGTCAACACGCTTCATATGCTGTGGAGGGACGCAACCACGTGCATGTATGAGAGAGCAGAGAATGAGGTCTGCTGTGGGTTAGGGCAAAAAGTCGTGTCCTGCGCAGCTCATGCAGGGAGCTGGAGGAGACGCTGCTGGCTCACCGCAAAAAACAACTTGCCAAGCTGCACGTGCTGTCTGCCTGGTTTAGACTCCATGCATGTGTAATGTACTGCTCTGGCTTGACGTTGATACTGCCTACACAGTCTTACACCCAGCTGGTGGTCTGCGGTCTTCTCTTCTAACAGTGCTACCGAAGATGGAATCCCTGCCGTTCAAATCTCGTTGGCAATTAGCAGCCTGATCGATTGGCAAGATTGGCAAGAGAACTGGTAAGATTGACAGGAGAGTGCAAGAAGCATCATCAGAATCAACTCTACCCGGCCACCCAAATATATTCATGTTATTTGTACTAAGCACTAAGTAACTAAGTATGCTGGAAACACCACTCAGTATCAGCCTCAAGTAGATTGACAAGCAAGAGACCCAACAACACCTGTGGCCTGCATTCCTCGACTCCAGACCAAGTCAGTGTGCAAACCAGTGAAGAGAGGATAAAGAGGTATAGGATTGTTCGACAGGTATGAATTGCTGTTGGCGTGAAAGCCAGTAAAGATATATCAACATGGTTGTACAAACCGAGTATACATTGTTGTTTTTGTACGGTAAAGGGCAGTAACTAGTCGCTTTAAAAAGGCACTGCTACAAGTTGATGAGCGCCACACCGGACGCATCACACGCCCTGCACAGCGCAAGGCCAGAGCCACCGCATGATCGGCAAGGCTTGGCGCCCGGCCCTGGCTCTGCAGCAGCGGTCCGCCCTGACCTGGCCTTGCCACTGCTAGTGCGGAAGCCAAATCCTTTGGACGGCCCAATTCCACCACCGTTTGTCGCTCTACTCTTGCTGCCTGCACCCATTACCCCTGGGCTGCCTTCATGAGCTGCTTCTTCAGACGGGCCTTCAATGATCTCTGCAGGCTGTGGGGATGTGTCATTCGGTGCAGCACTGCCCATGCCCTGCTGCATGTCTGCTGATGGTGCTTCAGCTGTGATGCTGGGCTCTGTCTCAGATGCCGCCTCCGGGCCCAACATCTCGGACCGCTGCAGCCACCCAGCCGCCCAGCGGCTGCGGTCCCGCAATGTCTCTCGGTTGACCTGCAGTCAACGTACACGTGACAAGATGGACTGGCTGTCAGCAGTCTTGATTGTTGGGCTGCAACGCCACTGTCAGCCACACAGCCAGGTCAGAATGCAGGAAGTGTGCACTGAATGCGCTTGTGCCCTGACACTCCCTAAGCTGCTGCTACGTGCCGTTTTCCAGACATGAACCGGGTGCACTGCTAGAGAGCACCATCATGGCATCACGAGCCTCACCCATAGCTGTGCTGTCGGGTCGCAGGATGCTTGCATGAGCAGGAAAACGACTGGGGACGAGGACGTGCTGGTGCCTCCCTTACGGAGCTGGATGCACCGGAAATGCCTCCAGCCTATCGTTTCCTGCATGGCCGTCCTGCACAGAAGTGTACATGAGTGTGCGCGTGCGAGTGAGTGGGTTGACCTGGGCAGTCACCGGCCAGCAGGAGTAGGTGTCTGGATTGAGCCTGGCACACACTGCACCTCTGTCACTCACCACTTGCTGTTGATCACAGCCTTTGGAATAGGGTTTTTCCTGTTGTATCCACCTCGGGCAAGCCAGCCCGTCCCATTGCAGGGAGCGCATGCAGTACGTCCCAAGCCAGCACAAGCGGCACACACTCCTTGATCCGCTGCACTCAGGTGAGGCCGAGGTCCCAGGGTGCTGCGCCTGGAAATGCTAGAGCTGCTGCCATCCTGCTCCTGTTCAGTTGGCAAGTTGAGTGGCTGAGAAGCACGGCCTGGCAGGGCACTGCATGCTGAGTGATAATGGCTGCATGGAGTTTGGAGAGGCAATGCAGGGGCTAGAGTGGCATGCAAGGGTGCCGGGCATCGTGGAGCTGGTGCAACCCAACACTGAGTCACTGGTGACAACTGGGGCTTAGCATGCAGCCTTTGCAAGTTGGACGTCATTCACTATGCAAAGCGAAAAGCGCGGCACTATAAACACAAGGTTTGCCGCAACGATTGATGCACTTGCAAATTTCAAGCGTCCTCGGAAAAGTGATGAGCGGTTAGCCAGTGGTTGGTACCTTAGCCATAGTTGGACTTACCAGACAAGACCGATCCTGCTTGTACTGAGGCTTATTGAACATCATGCGAGTGTTGGCTCAGGGCCTGTCATTGGCCTCACGTACCACAGCATCTGCTGGGTGCTTCCAAACATGGAGACCGTGGACAGCTTATCCCATCCTGAAGGTATGACTAAGATTACCATGCCTGCATGCTAACTCCTCACCAGCGTCCGGCAGCATGTGTGCACAGTTTTCTGAGGTTGTCCCATGTGCTTGCCCTACCAGGCTGCCTGTAATCCCAACATATCTGTGCCACAGCCGGGGCAAGCTGTGTCGCCATCGCCATGCCAGCCGAGCCATCACCAGTCAAATGCTTATGGGCACATGTCAGGATGTTCCTGCTCAGCATGCAGCAGTCACCAGGATAAGCATGCTGACAGCCGAGGCACCATTGCTAGCACATCCTCATGGCCCCCCAGCCGCCATGCGCCCTGGGATGTAACGCCGCAATCACTTCACCAACGCCACCACATGGCCACACTGTGCCGTGACAGTCATGCATGGTGGCATTCAGCACCAGAGCTGGGCATCGGCTGCACTTCATTTCACTGGCGCCGACCTCTGCAGCCTTTGGCTCGACTGTCAAGCAGGTGCGCAGGACAGTCAGCTTGCGGGGTGCTGGCTTGACCACCTCTATGCATACATCTTCTGCATGTTGGGGTGTTGGAGACAAGCGCAGGACAGCATCAATTGCTACAGCTGCAATGCGGAATGGTGCCATGACTTAACTGCCTCTCAGCCATGTCATGCTTGCTAGCCAGCACCTGCGTGCAGTTGTAACATGTGCTTTCCTGTCCTTTCCTGCCGCCCATGTGCCCATGCAGCTCGGAGGCTATCCCAGCAGTACTGAATGACGAGCAGTTCCACCACCTGGCCGATGAAACCTTGGACAAGCTACAGGAGAACTTTGAGGTGAGCCAATCTCTAATTGAAGCTGGCTGAAGCATGTGCGGCAAAGACCTGGTGTGCAAGCAAAGTGATTGTGACAGCTGTACCATGTTTCAGTGCGACAACACGTCGGCACGAGATGGAGTAGGGTCCAAACAACGCCTGGACAGCATGAGCTGAAACCTGCAAGTTGAGTGCGTCAAAACGACAGCTGTGAAAATTAGCTGTGGCTCACAGCATGCATCACCTCTTGTGTCCGTGGGCACAGGCGTACTTGGATGCAGTGGACGTGGAAGGGTCAGACGTGGAATACGGGGTGAGACAGGGATGGGCACAACCGTTACTTTGACACGCAGATCCCGTGCATTACCGCCACACACATATTGTCAGCCGTCCAGTAAACCAGGCTCCCACCCTGTTTTTTCCCCCGCTGGATGGTTGGTAGGAAGGCAAGATAGTAAATCTCAGGATGCACATCAAAACAGCAACTGCTGTCCCCTGGTGTGTTCTGGCACAGCTTTGCAGAGGACCTGACAGTATCATAGTGTGTGTGAAGCTTCAGCGTGTCTCGTATGCACGTGTGGCCGCAGCAAGGTGTGCTGACTGTCAGGCTCGGGCGCCACGGCACGTACGTAATCAACAAGCAGAGCCCCAACCGCCAGATATGGATGTCTTCCCCCGTCAGGTGAGCCCTATGACCTCCACTGTGCGCATCCACGGGTGGCCAATGCCAGGCTCAGGTAGTAGCTACAGTGTCAGAAAGCTGGGCTGGCAAGGCTGGCCCAGCCGCGTGTTGGCTACAGAGGCAGAAAACAGTGATCAACACAACTGCTTCACCTGCTGTTGTTGGTTTGCTGATGTACAGTATGTTGCCATTTCAAGGTTGCCACACACCAGCGGTGCTGTGCCACACACACCAGCGGCATTACTAGCAGAGCTGTTGATTGGCCTGGCTGTGCTTGCAGTGGGCCCGTACGTTACGACTGGCATGAGGGAACCGGTTGGGTGTACGGACGTGACGGACATGAGATGCTGGAGCGAGTGCAGCAGGAGGTTGGCGCCATGGTGGGCACACCAATACAACTCAAGCCAGTAGCCTGACCAACAATGGAAGCATGATTGACAGTCTGCAACGAGGGTTGGCTTGGCCACCAATGACACGCATGACTGCCTACCGACCAATGTCATGTTGGTTGGCCTCCTCCAAGAGGGCAAGATGACTCACTTTACCTATCTCTTGCCTCTTGCCCTGGCAAGGTGACTACCTATGTAACTGTGTTGGGAAGGTTGAACGAACTTGCTTGTCAATGATTGTGCTCAGCTGGTGGTGACTGATCAACTTAGGTGGTTTCAAGATCGCAGGAGTCTGGCTAGCGGGTTTTCAAATGTGCTGCCAGCTGACATACACTCAGGCTGTGTACATTCACAAAGCAACACAGCAAGCTGCTCCTCTGGATATTTTGCACCGTGGTGTTAAACCCAGTTTACATAGCTGTGCAAGCGTCAGCCCATGTAAGCCCGGAGATGAGTCATACAAGCAGACACCGGACGCCACACCCACAGCATAATTGCTCCTTGCTACACACATGCAAACGCCATGTTGGCTCTGTACCAGGAACTTTCTTCATCACAGTCCGTCATTGACCATCAATGGGCCAAAGACCTTGAAAACCTCCACTCTTGTTTCACCTACTGCATTTCAGGACAAGCTTTCAGCCACCACTCCAGTTGCGTAAGAATAATGAAGAATTGTCAGCATATAAAGGCGTTGTAGCAGCAGATGCTCAATTATGTGGCCAATGTCTAGCTCGGAAGTATATGAGCTGCTGTTCGGTCGTTGACTGCCATTGAGAGCTCTGCACAGACAGATCCATGCATCAGCTATTGGGAGCAGGAGGTTTGGGCCGGCCTCTGATCCAGCCCCACCAAGTCCTGCTGACAGAGCCACCTCCCTGTTGCTTGGTGCTGCCGCTGTCTTGACCTTCCGCTACTGCTAAACTAGCTGCTGGCGCCCCTGCTCCCAGTAAGCCTGTTGCGGCCTGGCCATTGATGGAGGCAGTGGGTTCAGTGACGCCCTGTGGCGACTCTTGTGGCTGTTCATGGTGTAGGTACTGCTTCTCGTGCGCGGTCTTGGGCAGCAGGCTACGTGGCTGCACCACGCCCCCGCCTGAGGGAAACATGGCTGTGCAGTCAATGACCGTCCATGTGCCAGGACCAAATAGGTTGTACAAAGCCCGGCTGTATGTTCCCGCACCCCGCATGCAGCGTACTGTGACGTCTGTAATTTGCTTGGCACCCTGCACAGCACGTGGCAGTGTAAAACAGGCAATTTGGTTCAATAGGTTGTGCTGTGAGTGCACTTCACGCATGGACAGAGAGAGCATGCCAAGGGCTGCCAGATGCTGCAGCACTCAGTGCGTTGGCATCATTTTTACCTGAAGCTGGAACGTGCATTGAGCTACGTTTCCTCCTGCTGCAAAGCCGATGCCAGATTGGTACCAGGGGCCCACGCTGAAGGGATAACCGATCTGATCTTTGAGCTCCTGGCTATTGTTGGCTAGTAAGATGCCTTTCTCACGTAGCTTGGTGAACGTAGTAAGCTCTCCCACCACGTCACCCACGCCCCAGATGATCACGCCGCCTACAAAGCCCATGCCAGCTGTTCTGAGCAGTGGCCGCCAGGTGGGGCGTGCACCCTGCTTGGCTGCACCTGCCGCTGCAGTTGATGCCATGGTCATGGACACACTCCTGGAACTGCTATGCCGGAAATGTCGGGGTGAGTGCTGACTTGCTGCTTTACGCCCAAAGTAGGGCTATCGCCATGATGTGCCTGGGTGGTGATGCCAATTCCAGTTGCCAATAACAATGCATCAAAAAGTACAGTAGCATAAAGTACTGCTTGAACCGTGCAGTGACCGCTTTAGGAGGAGATGCTCTACATTGCATGATGGCATGCAAGATGGTGCACGTGGGTCAACGGACCCGGCACCGGTCACTGCGTGGCAGAAAGGAGTGGTCGCGATGATGGCGTCATTTCTATCTGGAACTCTCCCAGCACAAAGCCATTGCTCTGTCCGCCAAGACCGTGTATTGCACCAGCAAATCCAAAAGCCCTACGTTTTCAGATTCATGGATCAGAATTGTACCAGTAGCCGTAGCTGACAGTCGTGAGTAAACCAGCAATGCAACGTGAAACAGCACGCGCTGGCGGGTGCCGCACCAGCAGCAGCGTTCGGCAATGTCTGGTCCATGGTGGCCCGGCACATGGTGTCAGGAGACGCAATGACGCAGCTTACCAGGCGTTGCCGCTCCTGCGCCTTCAAACGCGCAGCAGTCGTGGCCTGCAATGTTATGCAGCAGCTTCAGCACTGTTTGAAGCACCTGTGCCCCTCAAAATATCATATGAATCCATCCTGTCAAGGGGCCCCTCGACCCAGTTGCCCCTCCCAACACCACCCAATTCAGCGACCTTCCAGGACGTGCTGCCGTACTTGCTCAGACTAGCTATAGCAGAGAAGGCCATGTACTGGAGAGTCGGGCTAGCCTTCCTCTGTCTAATAGCCTCCAAGGCTGCAGGTGAGTGGCCTTGCAAGCTTGAGAAGCTTAAACCACACCACGCACATCAGCTCCGTTGCTAGTGAATGGGGCTACTATGGGCACCAAGTGATGACTAACATAAATTTAGTAGCACCAAGGCACATACACAGCGTTGTCATGCTTATTGCACAGCCACAGCCTTGTGTGCCACTGTGGTCCCTATTTCATTTGTGCTCCCGCAGGCCTCATGTGTCCGCTGCTGTTCAAGAAGGCAATTGACAGTTTCTCTGTGGGTGCTGGGATCCAGCTGAGCACAGTGCTCGCCACAGCCACACAGTTTCTGCTCTTGTGAGTTGTACGGGCGCTGACGCGCACACGTTCATTGGATTCGTCACAGGCTTGTGAGCTGCATTAGTCTTCATGATCTGTACCATTTGTCACAGGCGAATTTGGGAGGTAGTTTCACTGCTACAGCAAGGCCTCACAGGTGGCTTGGCCATCGGATGTACTTTTGGATTTGCGGGGTGCATGGTTGGTCGTGCGGTCCATACCCACAACTTATCAATACAAACAAGAGTCCTGCTCTTGTTTATGATGGTCTGCCCGCAGCCGTGCTCCAGCACAACATGCACATTTGCTGGACAATTATTTGTTCCATATCTAAATGCAATCTGCACATCTTGCACCCCACAGCTGGCACAGCCAGCCAGAATAGCACCCCATATGCCAGCCGCTACCATATCGGGCACCATTACGCGCTTTTCAATTTGCTGAATACTTGATGTACGCCATCAAGAGGCAGGGGCAACAACCGGTGCATGTCTGAACCCTCCGACATGTCGCATTTAAGCACATCAAACCTTATACCAAACGCTATCAAGTGTTAGACAAGGTTGCTGGGCACCACAGTTGAAGTTGTCTGCTGCCTGCAGATATGGCCTGTGTGACATCACCAAACAGGTGGCCAAGGAGCTGCAGGCGCCCCTGTTCACACCGGTGGCGCAGGTGACCGACGCTTAGCATGCCAGTGACACAGGGTCATCAAGGAGTGGGCAACCTTACAACGAACGTGTTGTGCTGTCATGGCGTCGGAGTTGTCGCCCGTGTTGATCACTGCGTTGATTGAATTGCCGAGCACACCAGCAATGTAGGGTCATCGAACATTATCCAACTGCAACCCTTTGTGCAGTCCACATGACCAATGG
This sequence comes from Chloromonas sp. AAM2, assembly GCA_004335635.1. Classification (NCBI taxonomy): domain Eukaryota; kingdom Viridiplantae; phylum Chlorophyta; class Chlorophyceae; order Chlamydomonadales; family Chlamydomonadaceae; genus Chloromonas; species Chloromonas sp. AAM2. The sequence continues at coordinate 11,111 of QAXH01000282.1, read as the reverse complement.
CCTGTTCATTGTTCGCCAATTGCTGTCACCATGGCTGCAGGCAGCATCCAGACGCGTGGCATACCACACATTTGCCCACGTGCTGGGGTTAGATATCCGTTTTCACTTGGACCGACGCACAGGCCGCTTGTCACGCATCTTGGAAAGAGGTGCGATTAGAAACTGCAACAAAGGGACTTGAGCACGAGTTAGATAGGCGTGTACAGGCAAGATTCCCACTCATACTGCTGCATCATTGGTCCACCCACCTGTAGATCCATCCATCAGCCATTGTCCCATGCATCCGCAACAGCGTCTGCCGGGCCATCGACTTGACGTTTTGGGTTGGTTTTGCAGGCACCCGCAGCATTCAGATGCTGTACCGCGCGGTGATCTTCACGTTCGCCCCCACTGCCCTTGAGCTGCTGGTGGTGTGCTGCGTGCTGGGCAGCCGCTTCTCACCGCTCGTGGGAGCGTTAGTGCTGGCCACATTCGCCATCTACTCAGCCTGGAGTGTGGTCATGACACAGGCACGTGACGGGAATCAGTCACACACGGGGCCAGGGCAGGTTACAGACAAGTGTGCGCCATAGCAGACCGGGTTTGCCATAGCAGAAGCAGGAGCTACGCTTGGAATACACGCACGTGTGATGCAAGCGGCGCGTGCCCTTGCCGCTCATCTTATGCTAGGCCTTTATGGTTTACCACTACACCTGAGTACCATTGTAGCACCTTGCCCACCATCCTGCCCTTTCCGTGAATATCCAGTGACTGATGTGACTGATAACGATTGTTGCTGCGTGGTGGTCACGACATCTCGCCTGACCCCAGCCTTAGCCATGCATAATGTCACGCCAGTCACAGCCCACACGATCATGGCCACTTGTTACGCCCTCAGGTTGCCACGGCACCGTGCTTGTTACGCCCTCAGGTTGCCACTGATGCGCGCAAGCATGTGAACGAGCTGGACAATGCAACATCAGCCAAGGCTGTGGACGCGCTCCTATCGTATGAGACCGTCACCATATTCAACAACCAGGCACTAGAGATTGCACAGGTGAGGAAGGTCCTTGGCAAACAGAGGGTGCTGTTTATGCAGTCGTGATCTCAACAAGTGGTTCAGTCGGTTGGGCAGTTTTCATCTATTGCTTCAACTGCTAATCAGGCATACCTTACTATTGATAGTCCGATCCAGCCTTGCATGGTTGGACCCAGGTCCTGCCCTCCTGCTGGTGCCCCCATGCTTTTGCACGGTGTGTTGTTTTGCAGTACAACGAATATCTAAAGGAGTACATGCGTGCCTGCATCACCACGGACCGCTTGGCTGCGCTGCTGAACGCCGGCCAGTCCATCATTCTGGCGGGCGGATTGTGCGCCATCATGGTCACAGCACTGTGGCACAGGTGAGCAGGCAGGAGCAGGCCTAGAGAGCCTTTTCACTGCTCGTTGGTCTGCCTCGTGGTGGCAGGCAGCAGGCACTTGGAGCCTTGTTGGTATTAGGATTGGGATGCTATGTGGGAGAGCGTCCAAAGGTTTGACCATCTGCTGGGCTGGACAGCACCTGCCATTTGTGCTGCATGCAGCCCTGCCAAACTGCTCTTTTCTGTTCTGCATCATGGTCTCCACAGTCTCCAGACGTGTGAGCTCAGACCTTGTTGAGTGCTGGATATCAAGGCAGTCATTGCCAACTCTCGGTGACCATGTGTCTGTGCCGTTGCCTTGCGCACAGTGGTCCCAATGTCAGTGCAGGTGACATGGTCATGATCCAGGGTCTGCTGCTGCAGCTCTGGGCGCCTCTGCAGTTTCTGGGCTGGTAAGTGACCGCAGGAGCAAGACTTGAACAGACTCACACTCCCGACTTTGTTTGCTTGCAAGTTGTCATGTCAACGGAGCACAGCCTGCTGCAGGGTTAGGCCAAAGGGTTTGACTGAAGGGTCAGGGTTCAGCTTCAGGGTTGCATGGCCAGTAGGCTACAAGTGAATTGATGTTCATGCTCTGTGCTGAACCCTGTTGAACCACAACGGTTTGTCGGTTGTGTCGCTGCAGGTTTTACCGTGAACTGCGCTCCGCTCTTGTGGACATGGATGAGTTCTTTTCAGTCCTGCGCACCCAGTCAAACCTGGTGGACGGCACACAGCTGCTGCCGCAGGTGGCACCAGTGGCCGCCGCAGCAGCAGCAGCAGCAGCAGCATCACTCGCAGCACAGTCGTCGCCAGCAAGTTCAAACGGCAACGGCACAACCCATACCTCAGGACATGGAAATGGCGTCGCATCTGGGTCTGCAAGGGCAGCTGATAATCAGGCAGCAGCTGTGCATGAGCGTGTAGCCAGCGGCAGCAGCGCTAGCACCAGTGGCAGCACCAGTGGCAGTGACAGCGGTCTGCTGGTCGAATTGGAGGACGTGAGCTTTGGCTACTCACAAGACAGACAGGTGGGTGTTCCGGGATACAAAACAAGCAGTCCCTGTTTTTGCTCATCAAGGCCCAGAATTCAGAGTACGCAAGTTAGCACCACTGGTCAGCGCAAGGCAGGCAGTGCAAGTTTGGCCTTGGCGGTGCTTGCCATGCTGCTGCTATCAGTGTCCCACGCTGTGTTGCCTTGTCTCGTCCTGTGTGTGCTTCAGATCTTGCGGGGGCTGTCGCTGCGGGTGGAGCCGGGCAAGAGCTTGGCGCTTGTTGGGCCCTCGGGCTCAGGTGAGGGTTGGGATGGGCAGCCTTGCTTACGTGTACTTGTCACGGGTTGATGGTGCAAGCCCTCTCGACACCAGCTGAGCATGCCTTAGTTGCACCGGCGCCTGTTGCCTGTAGCAAGGTAGACAATTCCCGTCAGGCTCTTTGATGCCGTGGTTGTGATGTCTGTGCACCGGGTGCAGTCGCTGAGTGCCTGCCCACGCTCAGGTGTCAGTGTTGTCACGTGCAGGCAAGTCCACTGTGCTGCGTCTGTTGACGCGGCTGTACGACGTCACGTCAGGCAGTGTGCGGCTCAACGGCATGGACGTCAGGGAGGTGCAGCTGCAGGTGCGAAGGCCGACAGGAACAAGACTACGCTGGCAGGCACATGAACTCACAACTCTGGTGTATACTGGCATCATACTGACAGACACGAAGCGCTTGCGGCAGCCTGAACTAGCAACAATACCGCATGTGCAAGGTGCACCAGTGTGTTCACAACACCCTGGTTTCATCGGGGCAGATTGCATCAGTCATCAGGTTGCATCAGTCATCAGGTTGCATCAGTCATCAGGTTGCATCAGTGGCTCAAAACTTTGGATGCTCCAGAAAGCGTTTGCCGGCCCAACAGTGCTTGCTGTCGCCCGCCTGCGGTGCGCAGTCCCTGCGCGAGTCGGTGGCATTGGTGCCGCAGGAAACCATGCTCTTCAACGACTCTATTTTACAGAATATCAGGTGGGCCACATGCGTAATGCAGTGTGTAGCTGGGTGTTGACCTGCCATGGGTAAGCCACACTTGACAGGGTTGTAGTCAGTAGGCCTTTTTGCTACCGTGTCATTGTCAGATTTGGCATGGCTGCTGCTGACATGTGATGCACCGAGCTGGCATGGTGAAACTATATGCTTGTGTTGAAGGGCCCTCGTTCAGCTGTCATGCGCTTTGTGCCGGCAGGTACGGTCGCCCTGACGCTTCGCATGAGGAGGTGGTTGAGGCAGCCAAACTGGCACACCTGCATGATGCAATCATGCGCATGGCAAAGGGCTACGCAACAGGTGCGCCATGACGCATGTGGGTGTGGGGTGGGGGGGGCGGCGGGGAGGAGGCACTGGTTGAGATGCAACTCTGCAGGCCCAAGCCTTGGCGCAAGGCCATTTGGTCTACCATGCTAACAGTTTGCATTTCTCTTGCTATTGTTGAATCGTTGAACACAATGATGCAGTGGTCTCATATGCTGCGCTGCTCTCGGTACTGCAGTTGTGGGTGAGCGCGGTCTCAAGCTGAGTGGCGGCGAGAAGCAGCGCATCGCCATCGCCCGTGCCTTCCTGCGCCAGCCCCGCCTGCTCATCTGTGACGAGGTGAGCCCAAACACCCGCCCCAGGTGCCTTGCGTGCATCACGAGACCCTTGTTACAAGTTATATTATTCTTATTGCATTGGTAAAAGGCTGGGCAGTCCATGTGAATGATGGGCTACAGACATGCCTTACAAGCAGCTGCTTGAAGGGCTGGCTATTCCATACGAGTCATGGACAACAGCCATGCCTTACAAGCAACCACCCACTTTGGCAGAGGCGAATCAGTGGTGCTTGTGCGAGTAGAACGGATTATTGTCGGCAGAGACGCAGACCTTGTAGCTGTGCAGCTGCCTAGACGACGCTGTTTGCCTGCCATGCCCCACCAACCCTTGTTCAGGCCACCTCTGCCCTGGACAGCGCCACTGAGTCACAGATCATGAACAGCCTCAACGAGCTGGCCGTGGGTAGGACCAGCGTGTTTGTGGCGCACAGACTGTCGACCATCAAGGACTGTGACTCAATCGCAGTGGTCAGGTGAGGCAATTATTGGGTTTGATCACGAAATTTGATACGGTGTGTGGTTGAGCATTTGCATCTGCACTGCTGGTGTGTGAAGTGTCTTGTTGGTTTTCAACCTGGTGCTGGTGTGGTAGTTGGTTGTACGGATGCATATCTGTACTGCTGGTGCGTGAGGTGTCTGCTGGATCCTTTTTCCGCCAACCTTGTGCTGCAGCGAGCGGCATGTCTTCCCGCCCGTGTGCCATGGCGCACGTGACTGACTGTGTTGGTCGTCGGTGTGTGCAGAGAGGGTCGGTTGATCGAGCAAGGCAGTCACGAGGAGCTCATGGCCTCGGATGTGGGCCTGTACCGGGCAATGTGGGAGATGCAGGCGAAGCAGAAGGCAAAGCGGGCAAAGCGCCAGGCCAAGCTGCAACACCCGCCTGCCGGCCCCGGGCTGGGCGAGCTTCCACCGAGTGAACCGAGTGACAGTGACTTGGACGAAGGAGTGCCCCAGCTAGACATGGGGGAGTCGGAGGTCGCCAACCAATTGACTGCTTTGACACCTGCGCATGCCGGGCCCAAATAAAGCAACCCAGCAACCCGGGGAGGATTTTGGGGCTTTGCCTGCCTATGGGCATGAATGGTGCCTATCACAGGCTTAGCCAACTACAATGATTTGCAGCAGTTGCCCGGCTTGCCTGCCTGTGGAACTCTCACTATCCTGATTACCTGTATCCAGAATGACGTGTATAGAGCGCTGGTGGCACTGGCGCACATGCTGGTTGAGTTGATGTGCCGAGCAAGCGGCTATTGTATTTGTATTGGCACGCTTGCGATTACACCAGTCTAGCGGATATGCATGAGTAGGGGATGTTCTGTGCGGAATCTGAGATTTTCAGCTATTGCAGCAATCGCAGTGCTTGGTTTGCTTGTCCTTCATTTATGCTTCTGCCTTTGACGCATTTGAGATGTTGAACTGTTGGTATGCTGCTAAACGCAAGGGTGGTGTCTTGCTGCCCTTGCATGTATAGCGCCCTGTTGGCGACTGCAGCTTCAGTCCGCAAGAATGAAGGGTCACGTCTTGACGGAATCTGACAGGTTTTTCATGGGTGGTGGGCAGGATCATTCAAGTTGCATGGCTGACTCCAGGTGTGTACGAGTGCGTGTACAGAAGGTGATCAATGCTTGTGTGATTCTGATTTGCTTCGTCAAGCGCGCGCATGTAAGCGTAACATCAGGCCCAAACAGTTGAAGAAGGGGAAAAAAAGAATTTGGCCAGTTCTGGGGCAATTCTTGGAAATGCCACTGGAACCGGTGTTGTAAGTGCCCCTTGTGGGGAGCAAGTGTCAGCCTGGGGTCGCAATTTGCTGTTTGCAATTGTCCCAGAACTGGCAAAAATCTTTTGACACAAACTGGTGTTGACTCGTTACAGCCTGGTTGAGGTCTATGGTTGAGGTCTAGTTGCTACCAGTACGAGAACCAGACCTGGGTGGAGCTTGTGAGTCAACTGTTACATCCTAGGTTGCTGCGGACCTTTTGTGTCCTCACTTGGCTGCAACGTAGTTGCGCAACTGTTTGTAAACGATCTTTTACAACCTGGACTCTATACCGGGCTGACCCCTTTGCAGTTTTGCACCCGCGCACTGGTTTTGGAGGTGATTGAAGAGCTACCACTGACTGTTGAATAGGGGGAATGCACACCAAGTCAGAATGCCCGCCCAATCTGGTCGGATAAACGGACCGTCACTGTACTTGGGCAAACGGAGAACTTCTACCTATGTAACCCATTTGCCAGAATGTGGGCAACATGAGTCATTCGCAGAATTGGAGTTGTAGCACTGTCGGGGTGGTTCAGTACAAAGAGCTTGTTTGCATATCAGCTGACCCAATCTATGGGAACCAGAGAGGAAGTTTATCGTTTGGCTACGGCGCAGTGCCACTTCTGGGACAGACAATATCATGACCTGTCATACGAGGCGCGTACAATCAACTACACTAAACTCCGTGGTGTAGTGAACCAGATCATGCATGCCACTGGTTCACAACATATGTCCCATGGGTTCCTGGGCAGCCGGCATGTTGCATGCACATCTTGGGTTCGCTGGGCCAGGTCAGGATACATGCGCAGGCAGCAAACGTGTCAGACTTAAGGTTTTACAATGCTAGGCCAGGCCACGTGATATGCATGTGCCTCATGGTCACTTTCAGCCTTTTCCGCATGTGCAAGACCTGACCGCGTTGCCCAGGCTTCTGCTGGTGATTTTTCTAGCCACGAGCAGAGGACGAGCCTACCTGACAACCGCCGCAGTCGAATCCTTTTGTTTGGCCAATCAGTCAACTCCTCGAGCATCGAACCTTCGGGACTGGAACGATCGAGAATCGAGTCTTCGAGTCCTCGAGCATCGAGCAACGAGCTATCGAGCAAACCAGATACTAGCGAATAGGTTTTCGTGTCCGGATCCCAGGAAAAAAGCACCAAGCATTGTCAAACGTTCTTCACAGATTGCAAAGTGATAGCCACGCTTTCCATAGCCAGACCATAGTCAGGCTTGCCCGCCAAGGGCAAGACTTAGGGTTTTACATACTGGGTCGTTGCACGTGATGCATGTGCCTCTGGCTTTCAGACGTGCCCACTTTCAGACTCGTGGGCACGAGACCAGCACCTGGCCTGCACGAGCCTACGCGAAAGGCACACGCATGCAGACGCATTTGTGTGCCAATTCAACGCTTTGTGTTATCACATTTCTGCGAGGTCCAGGCCCCCAATGAAGTGAAGAGACAGCCTGACGAGCCAAACCCAGCGCTATCTATTCCATCAAGCATCGAGCCTTCGGGAATCCAACCATCAAGAACCATCGAGCAAACCAGCCACAAGCCCGAGAACACAGGCTGGGTGGCCGAGACAAAGCACAATAGCGAGTTGAATGGCAGTTAGCAAGTCAGGGCAATGCAGGGCCAGGACAAGGACAATGGCAATAAGCAAGTCAGGGCAATGCAGGGCCAGGACAAGGACAATGGCAGTAACCAAGTCAGGGCAATGCAGGGCCAGGACAAGGACAATGGCAGTAAGCAAGTCAGGGCAATGCAGGGCCAGGACAAGGACAATGGCAGT
>QAXH01000273.1:0-11186 GCA_004335635.1 Chloromonas sp. AAM2 | reverse complement strand
GACACGGATGACTGACAAGGGACAGTTGACCATCTGTCGCTGACACGGATGACTGACAAGGGCATTGGAATGATTGACGGCAAGGCAGAGCATGCTGGCAGGCAAAAGCTGCGAGTGCTGAAAGAAAGGGGAAGGCAGAGTAAGGAAAAGGCCGAATGCTGGAAGATAGGAGGAAGGTAGAGCCAGGGCTCACCTCATCGGCACTGAGTGTAGCGGAGCGGATGCCCTCCGTGTGCCCCTCACAGATCGCCTTCATGGTATTGGTAGCCAGGTCCCAGATGCGAGCAGTGCAGTCCTTGGACCACGTGATGGCGGTTTCTGTACCACCATTACTGCCGCAAAGAAGGATGCCGTTCACACCGGCGGTGTGCACGTTGCGCCCCACGCGCTCGCCCCGACCGATAATTTGTGCGACAAGCTTGCCTGAAAACACAGCGTGGGTACATTCTGGGTTGACATCTTGATGTAAATGCAAATCTTCTTGTTGTTCCTCGCCTGCCGATCTTTTGCACTGTCCTGAGCCATGACCTAGCCTTTGTGAAAACATCAGGTATGACACGCTCTGTTGCCAGCCAACACTCAGCAGCCAAGAGGACAAACCGCGCCCAACAACAGAGAACCGCTGCGATGCGGCAGCAACCGCATGCCTGGGCCATGGCGTCCAGTTACACTGTCATCCCCTCTGCTCACCTGACTGCAAGTCCCAGACAGACGTCTGCGAGTCGTACAGCACCATTGCCACGTACTGCCCTGACCGGCTGAAGGCCATGTCCTTGACGCGGCTGCCCTGCTGCGCCGGCAGCTGAGACAGGACGGCGCCGTTGGCCACGTCCCATGAACACACCTGCCGGTTGGCAGTGCCGGAGAGGATCTGCAGCCACGCAAACACAGCGCGGTGCTCGGCATCATCACTCGCAGTGGGATACAATCTGACGCTCAGTTCAGATCAATCTATGCCCAGCTCAGGACATACAGTCCTTGCCAGGACAGCACCCATCCAAGCAATGCCATAGCCCTGTCCAACCCACACATTCCGTGCCCTGTCCAGCCACAATCCCAATACGTCCCCTGCTGCTGCTGATACGTCACAGATGCTGCTGATACCGATAATTGAGGGCTGCTCTGTCCATTGCCGGCCCTGCCCGCGCTCCTCCCTGCCCTCTGCCGACCTTGGTTCCATCCGCTGACACCCCCAGGTAGGTGGCTGCGGCCGAGAGCTCGGGTACCATGTGCTGTGGCCTGCAGTCGCTCACGTCCCAGCGCAGCACCTCCCCGTCCTCACTCGAGGTGACCACCTGACGCCGACCCGCAAGCGTTTGGGCCTGCAACACACAAGAGAAAGGCATGATCATCATCAACATGGAAACAATCAGGTGCAATCAAGGCCATCACCGTCCCACCAACTGACAGATCCTCAAGACACAAGCGTATGAGCAAAAGCCCAAGTCAAAGGTACGGCGCAACAGATATGGTGCACACTGCACAGACTTCCACAGGCAAATGAATTAGCAGTTAGACACAAGGGAAAGGTAATGGTGTAACCATGGTGTAAGTTTGGCGAGGACACTGGCATGCAGTGGTTAGCCATGGTGTCACAAGGGCAAGGGCAGTAGCAAGCATAGCCACAGTGCGGCGTGCACAGGCGCCCTCGAGAAAAAGGAGCAAGCTGCAGCAAGGACGAGCTTGGTTGGCAAATCCCACCAAACTGCTGGGCTTGCAAGAGGCCAAGAAATACGCAAAATGCCTAGAATAATTCTGCAGTCAGTGATGGGTGGGTCAGAGACTCACCGTCATGACCTTTGTCCGGTGTCCCTGCTGCTGCGGGTGCGCGCACTTTCCGTTGATGCCCAGGTCCCACACACACGCGGTGCAGTCCTCGCCGGCCGTCACGGCGAACCGCCCGCCGCCCGTCAGCACCACGGACCGCAGAGCGGCGGAGTGACCGTCCAATGCAGCCTGTGACAAGAACAGAGAATAGGAGCACACAAGTCTTCACCGCATGTGTTCAGAATGGTTCGTGTCCTGTTTTAGCAGGATTCAGGTCATCAGGTACCACAGAGTACAAGCACAAGTTTTCCTTGGGCATTGGAATTGAGTCAAAACCTGGTGTGTTGATCTGGTGATCTGATCTAATCGAGGTCAGTGGGACCTAAGCAGCCCGTGACACAGCCAGCTCATCTCACTTCCTATGTGTCCCAGTACCTGCAATTGGCCCGTGTTGCAGTCCCACACGCACACCAGCGCGTCGCCCCCAACTGTCACACAGCGCGACCCGTCGCGGGCAATCGCCGCATCCGCCACCCACGCGTCATGCCGCTGCACACAACACAAACACACCAGACTTGTGGATTGTGGGGCTTGGCTCAAGAACAAACAAGCCAAGCATGCGAATTGTGTCGTTGGTGACTGGGAAGACAGGAGCTTAGTGATGATGGGGCTTGAATTTTGAATATCAGCCATTTGTAGAGCATACGCTGGGTATGATTGATTGCTGGCCTTCCCAAGGTTCAGAGGCGTGACTGTTTTGTTTTACTCCGTCTGCCCTTCTGCTGCTTTTCACCCTCCGGCATTGTACCCGGGCCGCTCCTGCTGCCCTTGCATGTCCCTTAATTAGGAATTAGGAAGACGATTTGCCGACTGTTTCCAGTCCCTAGCTCCGGGCGGTTGCCTGTTTTGCCCCTCTTCTCCCCACCCCTTCTGCCTCCTCTTTTCCTACCCCCGGTATGCCACACTAGCTGCAGTACGTGGGTTACCATGACACGCCCCCCACCATGCTAAGCCATGTAATGATGATGATGAGCCTCACCTGCAGCACATGGCTGCACTCCCCCGTGGCTATCTGCCACACACGCGCCGACCCGTCGTCGCTGCTGGTGACCGCCACCCGGCCGCCCGCATCCACACACACGTTGTTCAGCCGCCCTGCAGGCCAGCCAACAACACAGCTGTGTTAGTCGAGCTTCACCAGGCTGTGTTAGTAGAGCTTCACCAGGGACTGATCACAGACGAAAGCACAGGACGAGCACAGGCTTGGGTTTTGATAACATGCATCGCCTGCAGTGCGGAAATTGGCTGTGATTAGATTTTGGCGCCAATCATAAGCATTTAAAGAGGCATCATGCAATACGTAGCAACTAAGAAGAGGCACCTCCCTGCAGACTCGTCAACAACACACTACTAAGCAATGCAACTGAAGTCAGGCAGCGTGCATTGAAGCGTGTCACCAGAAACCGTTGACCAGCTGCAGGGCTTTGGTTTTGATACCATGGTGCTGCTTCGCTCGCTGTTGTTACATGACCTTCAGTCCGGGAAGGAAAACCTAACAAAACACCGCCACCTGCTCGCCATCTCTGAACCCAAGGGCAAGAGACTTGGCCATATGAAGAGGCATTGGTGGGGGCAAGGCTGGCAGACTCAAAAAGGAATGGCCAATGGTCGTCATTCGCCCCTTGAAAACAAGCACAACCATAACCATGTGAAGCAGCTGTGGGTCAAAACAATGCTTCGAGACTGGCCGCCCACCTGTGTGGCCGGACAGCACATGCAGGCAGCACCCGCGGATGCCGTCCCACACCCTGGCTGTGTGGTCGTGGGAGGCGGTGATCACGTGTGTGGTGTCACCTATGAACTTGACGGCAACGACCCTGCAGAGTGGCATCAGCAATGAACTTCAGGCTCCGGAACCCATGCTGCGCTGGCTGCCTATGCTGGCTACCAGCGGCTAAAACAGCTGACCTGACTCCTGATGACGTTTTTACCTGTCTGCATGCAACTTCAGCCAGGCAAATACCAAAGAGTGGCATCCAGGCAACGGGAATCGAGTCAGGGCCTGCCGCTGCACCCTCCCCCATGCTGCATGCCCCTGCACCCACCATCCGCTGTGCCCCTCCAGCACGTGTTCGCACTTGGCCTCCTCCAGGTCCCACACCCGGGCCGTGAAGTCCTCGCTGGCGGTGGCCGCCATGCACCCGTCAGAGCTCAGCGACACGTGGAACACAAGCCCAAACTCACCGGAGCGACCTGCAAGACAGAGCAAGCCAGTGCGCACTTCTGTGTTAACAGTGGACCCTCTTTGCTCTTTGTTGCGTTCAACTACCAGCCAGTGTGTCCAAGGCAGACTGTCAATAACCTGCCAGGCTGTCGTCCAGATCAAATGTTGATGCCGACCATTGCATCCAATGCACACCACGTCTTCCAAGATGTTGATGCGCTCCAGCGCCCAGGCGCTGGTGTTTCAGACCTGCTGACTGTCAGAGTGCGTCTGCATCTACAAGACAGATGTTCACTTGCAGCCTGCCCTGACCTGCCCCCTGCCTCATCCCTGCTGGTAGGAGTTTTGGGTGAGCATGCATCCACAGGACAACTGCTCCCTGCTATCTGGTTCAGCCTGGCCTGCTAGAACCGCCGACATCAGTGATCCTGTCAACTACTAATGCTACAGGCCTGATCATCACTATCAGCTGCCGCCTGCCCCGTTGCCCAAATGTCGGTTGCTGCTGCACCAAGCTGCTGTTCCAGACCTGGCGAATGGTTTTGCATCTACAAGACAGGTGGTTGCCGCCTGCCCCACTGCCCGCTGCCTCACCTGGCCGCCCCTGGCTGTGTCCATGCCCCGCCAGCACCGCCTGGCAAGTGCCCTTGTCTATGTCCCACACGCGCACGGACCGGTCGTCCGAGGCAGTCACGCACCGACGGCCCGCGCGGTCTATGGCCACAGAGTTGACCCTGCGCAAACACCGACCCTTGTCTTGTGGTTGTTGTGTGCCGTATTAGTACACTTCTCCTCCTGTTGCCATGTTTTGCAGCTACTACGTGATTACTACTTCACTTTTTTGGTCGTGTATGCGTTTCTGGATGTATGCACCAACAATGGGCACCCTAATCTCTCTGATGCCTGTGACCTCCTGCGTGCTGGCTCTGATTGCCCTTCAGCACAGCCCTGCCCCGGTATGCTGCACACTCACTTGCTGGTGTGGCCTCTGAGCACGTGCTTGACGTTTCCAGTGGCCAGGTCCCACACGCAGGCCGCCCCGTCAACCGACGCCACCACACACAGGCACCCGTCAGGCGCCACATCCACGTCACTGAGCGCCTGCTGACGCGCTAACTGCAGACAACAACACACAACATGCACGGCACAGGTACATTGAGCACTCTCATCCAATTCTTGCAGAGCATTCTCATGGACAGCTCAACTTGATAACAACATTAGGGACAGAAACACAAAGAGCACAACAAAGGCATGCCAGTCATCTTGCAGGACAGTCCCACTAAGCAAGTTGATATGTTTGCAGCGGAGGCGCCACCTCATGCCCAGGGCACTTGTCAGGCGGCACAACCCTAGAGCTGTAGTAATCAGCGTTTCAAAACGCCAACTGCTGCCGAGTGTGTTCGCACCTGCATGACGCAGTCGCCCACGTTCATGTCCCACACTTGTGCGCTTCCGTCCGCTGACACAGTCAGCACGTCCTGACCGTTGGGACTGATCACAACCTACAAAAACACCGGACAATCAGTTCTGAACACAACCTGGCCACACAAGCAGCGTCACTGACCATGATTGCGTTCTTATCTAACGACACAAGCAACTTATAAACACACAGTAACAAGCAGCCCGTAACACAGCCTGGCCACAAAAGAAGCGAAACTGACCATGACTGCATTCGTATCGTGAGGCAGGCAGGAAACCTGTACGGCTGCTGCTGAGAGCAACTTGTGCCTGCATTGCGCCCTTAAGCTAGTGACAACTTGAAAGGGCACCTGCATCCCCTCATGCAGCTGCAAGTTTGCAGCAACACCAGCTTCCCTGAACAGTCCATGAGGACAAGCGGCTTGCCTGACCCCTAGGGCTGTTGCCCACCTTGTGAATGGGTCCCGCATGCCCTCTGAGAATCATGCGCTGCAGACCGCCTGCTTGCTTAAGGGAAGCAGACCGTGGCAGCAAGTGCACACACGTCCGGCCGGCCGAGGTGATGATGTCCATGGCAGCATGACTGCTCTGGCCCTCAAACCATTCCCGCAGAGAGCCAATGGTGTCGGTGTACCGTGCGCTGTCGCGAGTAGGCACGATCACAACATGTTCTGCGGAAGCTCGCCCGTCTGTTGCGGCGCCTGCGTGTGCAGCAGTACAGACTGGCTTGATGCAGGGCAAGTGCCTGCTGCCAGGCGATGTCTAACGTTGCAACCTCAAAAACAACTGTCTGCACCCATCAAACCCTAAAAACAATTGAACAAACTCCTTGTGCTACTACGAATGACTGGAAGCGCACCAAAGCCATCAATGGCAACACTGCATGCGGGCTTCCATGCACCCCCCTCCACACACACAGACCATGCCCGATGCAGCCCCGTCCCAAGCACTCACCTGACTGGCTCTCCCTTTCCCGCTCCGCCCTCGCACTGTCAGTCCGCTTTGCTGACAGCGCCGCCCCTGTGCCTGGCGTGGCCCCAGGCTCAAGGTGCGCTGCTGTGATGAGGCGGGCAAGCATCTGTTCCCGGAGCATGCGCACGCCCGGCTGCTCAGCACAGCACCCCAGTGACAGCTGGAAGGCTTGCAGCAGCAGCCGCGCCCCTGCGTCCTCCGGCTCCTCCGCAAGATACCTGCACCCCGTGCATGTGATAAAAACAAAATGCATGTAGGATTTGTGCATGGCATTCAGCTCAGATATGGAGGAATGCCAGCCAGCATGACAAAGGCACCCTGCAAGAGTTTGACACGTGGCACTGCCGTGCGCCCGGTCAATGGGCCCAGCTTTCCAGCCCTTGGCAGCAGTTGAAAACTGAGACTGATGTACTTCGATAACCAGTACTGTCCACGCAGACCATGCACTGAACATGCGTTTGGTGTGTCAACTGCACACCATGCCTTCCATGTGCATGTATGCTTGTGCAGATACCTGTTCCATGCACATGCATTTTGTTTTCATCACATGCACCGACTGGCCTTGTTGTGCTTGATAGTGTGCACAGTATTCAATCCATGCATCACCACAACACCTTCGGAAATCCGCCACCACTGGAGCTGTGCCGTACGCATGCAGCTTCGCCTCCAGCCATGCGGGCTCCCCCAACAGGCTGCGTAGGGCCCCCAGGCGCCCGCACCCCAGCAGGTGGTGCACCATGTTCTGCATGATGTAACCGTCGTCGGGAATGTCCCGAACCTGCAGGCATGGGGTGCAGCAGCCCAACAAGAGTCAATACCACATGCACGGCCAAAGCTCTTGTTTTTAATCCTGCTTTCAGACATGTTGCGTCCGCCTTGATCAAGAAGGCTGAGGACACGAACACAGCCTGCGGATTCAAAGCACATCAGCCCCTGAAGCAAGGAGAAAACGTGCGTGGTGAGAATGGCTCTCCATGTGTGACGTGCACAGCATACGCTGCATGCTCGAGGAGTGGGGCACTGACCTGCAGTGCTCCGTCTGCGCCCTGGCGCCCGTTGCGGCTGTATGCATCCAGCAATGCGCCGTGCACAGCAGACGCCTGAGAGCCGTACTTGCGCTGCATGGCGGCCAGGTAAAGGGGACATGATCATGAGGCCTTTAAAAGGTAGAGAGCCGCACCAGCTGGCCACATCCCAGCCCACATGCAGCTGTTTGCATCCTCCTGCCTACTGTTTAGCTGCCCTGTTCATACACCACAGCCAAATGCATGCCTGTGCTGCGTAGCCCTGCATCAGCCCTCAACCCCATGGAACCAAAAGGATTGTGAGCCTGGTCAGTGACCCAAACTGGTCTGGAGAGCAGTATGGCACTCGTGCCACCTGCATGCCTGTGCTGCCTGTGAACTGCCCGACCATGGTGCGCAGAAAGGTGCCTTGTGCCCCATGCACTATGTATCTGATGTACCATGCAAGGTGGCCCATGCACCTGCAAATGATCCAGTGTGGTCTGCGACACCAGGCACCAGGTAGACCCGTCATCCAACGTAGCCACTCGCAACACGCCTTGTGTTTGGAGCGCGGTCACGACGGCAACAGCCTGGGGCAGGGAGGCCTGCAGCATGCAGCAAAGACGGGCCATTTGTCGCTCATGCACAGGCTTCTGAGCTGACTTTGGCCCGCATGAGAAATGCTTGACCGGCATGGTTCAGAGGGGCCCTGTGTACATGGCTGCACGAACTGCATGGCTGGGCTGCTCGCCTGGCTGTCAGGCATGGTTTAGCTGAAGATGCGATCTGCATATGCTGCAATAAGCAACTTCTCCATTGCGCACCAGCTGCCATAGGTTCTGCAGCATGCTTGTGGGCACAGGCGTGTCTGGGGGCACCACCACCAGCAGGCTGAAGGGTCGCTCCAGAGCAGCGGGGACATACTGGCCGGACAAACCTGATAAGGCCAAGGAAACTGAAGCATAAAGTGAGCATTTAACTTTCATCAAAAACCGTTGTAAAAGGAAGGTGAGCCAGCGCTAGCTGCCACTACCGTGTAGATGTAGGGCAGTGAGCTTTGTGAGTCCCCGTTACACGAAGCCTATGCGTATCTGATATGAACTTAATGGTGTTGTGGTGGCAGATAGCATGAAAATGGGATTGGGCATGAAGGACCGACGGCCAATTTTGTGCGGCTGCAGCAGCTCTTTGGCGCTGCTTACCAGAGCCTTCGGGCAGCTGCTGCAACGTTTCAGTTGTCGCCTTGTTCCTGCCAGCCATTGGCCCAAGGGTATCTGCTTGCCCTGTGCGGGCAGCTGTGCCCAGGGCTGCAGCATCTGCAGCAAAGCTACTCCGAGTTGAATTCCGTGCTGCTGGTGTTGATGTGGCACTGCCGCCTGACTTGCGTGCTGGTACCTCGCCAGTACCATGCACAGGCCTGGCTGCCCCTGCACAACAGATACCAATCACAAGCAAGGTTGGTGTGAACCTGCATGCCATTGCAAAATCTGCTGATGTGTAAGATTCACCGGCTCTGCATGAAGATTTCCGCCAGATTGCCCACTTACCTTCCGCAATGAATGACTCGCTGGTTTCCAAAATGCTCGCAGTCTTGTTGGAGCTCTGAGTGAAGCCAGTGGAAGTTCGCGACCTGCTCGCGCAAGGGACGAACACTGGTGAAAATGTTCGTCCAACGGTCACCCGCAAGCAAAGGTCCAATGCCGTCGTAGCACCTCACCTGTCCGCGAGCTTGGGATCAGTATTTCCTTTCGACCCTGCGCACAGCAAGAGCGTGTTGGTGGAGGGTACGCAATCGGCTGACAAATCGAGAAAATCAAGGGAATGGGTTGGCTGGGAAAGTCGCACCTCCTGTATGCTGATCCTGCTCGTGGTCAGTCACCGAGTCCTGCACATGCGATAAGTTCGACCCAACATGCAAGAAAAAGTCAAAGCCTTGTACAGGAAAATGGGATTCGCACGTATGCTTGTGCAATTGGCACATGCAATACGATTGGCTCACCCGCAAAGTCTTGGATTCGCCGGCTTTCTTCTCCGATACCTCAAGCTGACTGAGAGTGGCAGAGGAGGAGCTGCCGCTTCCCTCTGAGCCCCTGTTCACGTCCTTGCCCACAGCCGCAGGAGGTGTGTGGCTGGAGGATGCGCAGCCCATGTCGCCAATCTGGGCGCGCAGGCCTAGGCCAGGGCTGGAGAGAAAAAAACTCGAGAAGGATTCCGAAAAGCGGACACGTCAGGCCTTCTGCTGTTGAGTTTGCCTGCTGTCAACCCGCGAGCTGATGTATGTTTGCAGCCATTCTGCTCACTAGTCGTAAAAAACAAGGGATACGATTGGACAACCTATCGCTGTTTGGTATAACACATCAGCGTTCACGTTCAACAGAGTCCACAGAAGTGAAGTGCAAGCCTCACCAATGCGCCGCCCACCCGGCGGGACTAAAAAGCTCCCGGGCCGTTTCTGCTCAACGAAGCGACCTGAACCCTACAGGTCGCTTTTCTTTGCAGATGGACACCAGATCAGCCCTGATGGCATGATGGGGTATTGCGATCGCGACATGGCAGCAACGGACAGTCAGAGCTGGCAAGGAAGTGAGCTAGCCACCTCCTTGCAGCTCCCTGCCATGGACAGTATGGCCAGCGTCCGCGAAATCAGCTTCCGACGCCTGCTTTACAGCACAGAGCAACAGCTGGCGAACTGTAGAGCAGAGGCAAGCACTGGAACATCTGCAACAGAGCCTCTTGAGTTTTCCCCTTCCACCACCAAACTGAAACATGTGAGTAGGCGCAGAATTTCATGCCATGCAGGGACATTTGTGGCTGCAATATGCGTACCATGATGTACCAATACTAACCACTAGTGCATTTCACCACAAATGCAGTTGCGGTGCTTGAACACAACCAACCTGTCTCCCAAAACCAGAGCCATCGCCCACCATCATAGCCTGCACAACCACAGATGATGCAACTCATGCATTGGCTCATTGAAAGTTCCTGCCTATCACTGGTATCGTTTCCGTCCCATTACGATGACATTATCAGTGCTCTGCCAAGCAGCTGCTCCGCCAATCCCTTACTCTGGGGTACCCTTTCTAGTCTGAGCACATGATAGCACACGCAGTGCGCAGCTATGACTTGCTACAAGTATGCGCTGCAACACACGCAATGTGCAAGGCTTGAGTAGATGGCGTGCTGGCAAGGTAATGGATGCGTCTTGGTTTACATGTCCTGCTTGTGCAGAGTTTGACGTCCTTAGAGGATCAGCTGGCACACCTGGAGCACCAGCAAGGGGCACTTAGGTGCGACGCTTCTGCCTGCCTTGGTGTGCAGCCCATGATTCCTCATGTAGCCGTCGTTGTTGGTGTTATTACCCGCGCAGTAGCACAGACAATCAGTCTTGCCTACCTCATGCCTAAGTCATTGCCTAAGTCATTGCCTAAGTCATTGCCTAAGTCATGCTCAAGGTCAGCCATGCCTGCCAGAGCACCTGTCTAGCACAGTGTTGATCCATCGTTGTTTTCTTGCGATCCGTTGACCGTCAGAGCAGCATACAAATGCCCTATCCGTCGGACCATGCGAGTGCCCTTATCTGTAACAACAACGTGGCAAATCTCGCCTGCAATGCTTTTGACCTGAATGCTGCGCTAAACTCAATCCTGGCGCACAGATTGAGCTCGGAGAAGCTGTCGCTGTACCGTCAGCACGTCAAGCAGCTGGCCACCCACCTGCCGGCGGTGCAGGTGCCCAAGTATTGCGTGCGGCCTGTGCACAAGGCAGTCATGCCCGCAGCACTGGCAGTGTCGGCA
>QAXH01000236.1:0-12604 GCA_004335635.1 Chloromonas sp. AAM2 | reverse complement strand
TAGGAGCGCCAAGGTGTGGCGCACAGTAATGCCACTGACACTGAATGCTCTACTGTAGCAATGCTGTGCCCTGCCGGCGGGCAACTCTGTACCAATGTGCATGTGGCATGCTCCTGGATTTGCTGGTCAGCTGCTCAATTGGTCTGATGATTGCCTCTCAGGGTGTGGAGGCACAGGAGGACCATGAGCTGAGGCAGGTGGTGCGGCTAGGGCGGGCGGCGCAGAAGGGTGTGGCCGTGCCTGGCCCGCTTGCGGCACTGCCCTCGGAGGGCCAGCTTTCAACACCGCCCATCCAGCCCGCAGCACCAGCCCCATCAGGCCTGAGCGCACAGCCTGGCCCACGCCCGCCCCCGCTGGACCAGCCCCTGACACCGTCCACTGAAGCACAAACCCCACCAGACCCGCCCGCTAGTACCCACAACGATCCCATCCAGCAACAGACACAGCTGAATGCTCGTCCGCCAGGAAAACCATCAACGACCCTGCCTGCACAGGCCGTCAGTCAGCTTGCTGCCTCAGGCCTCGGCCGGGAGGCGGATGCACACGTGCACAAGGCCCAGCAGCCCACACTGGAGATAACCCACTGCCTGAGCGGTGCAGCGCCACCAAATGGAGGTACAACTGAAGGTACAATGGAAGGTACCATCAGAGATACAAGCGGAGGTATAAGCCAGCAAGGCAACAGCGCCACTGGCTACCCCACACCGCCTGTGCTGCCTTCCATCACCAGGTTGCCGGCTGATACCTTGCGGGGTCCGGGGGTTGCACAGGAAAGGCTGCCTCACGCCGCACGTCAGCGCAGGCGATGGGTAGATGCGAGCTCAGATTCACCGGCGAGCGCAATTGGCACAGCAGCAGCGCCAAGCCATGCACAGTATGGCGATGTGGGCACGTGGAACATGGATTGGCCTCACAGCCAAGTGCCCCAGGACTCACCCTGGAGCTCACACAACCACATGTTTGAACAAGAGGAGGGAGGTCGGCAGGCCACCGTTTCATCCGTGGTAGAGGTGTGTTTGCTCGCATCAAACACTGATCCCTAGCACTCCTCCCCATGCCCCAGCATCAAGCTGCCTCATTTACTTCCAAGGGCAGACGAGCAGTTGGCGAATCAATGGCATTGCATGCTGCACTAGTCAGCTTGATCAAGAGTGCCGTTTCGATGCTGTGTAGTTCACCTGTTCTGCTCAACTGTGACTGACGCATGCTGACATGTGCTTCCACAATCGCTAACAGATCAAGCTTGCTTGTTTGCCATGTAGACCATCACGCCTGCCCAGTCTCCTCATGTGCGACAACAAGCGCCAACCGGAATGTCAACTGACGATTACCCGTTGATATGATGTGGGATGTATTCGTAACAGTCAGGGTCTGTGCTGATACTGTCACACTATGCGTGTTTGGTGCAGGTGTGCGTAGTGCTGCCTGCGCTGTGGCACTACCGCCTGACCACAGCTGCGGTGTGGCGTCTCATGACAGGCGAGCTGGGGCTCATGCACATGGTGGCATCACTCAGGTGCGCATGGGGAAGGGAAGGAGGATCACCGGTCTGCTTGCAGCTTGAGAAGATAAGAGAGGAAGAAAGAGGACGCCGGTCAGCGTAAGTAAGGAGGCCGAGCGTGTAAGCCCAACCCGCATGCAAGACTGCACGCCCTCTGAGGGTCTGATTGAGTCCAGAGTGCCCGTGCCTGACACTCTGAGGTCTGTTTCATCCTCCGTGATAGACAGTCCCATGACCCACATGGGTCACATAAAGTAGCTGCTGCCAATGCCCTACATAAGGTATATATATTAGACTATTACAAAAGCGGAGTATATATTAGACTATTACAAAAGCAGAGGATCACTGGCCTGCAAGCCGCCTTACATTTTGGCTCGAATGGCGATTTGGAACTATGGGATTCTCGCACTGCTGTTTGTGTTGCTGTTTAGGCGCTATTTCTTCTTTGAGGCCGGTGACTTTGCCCAACAGCTCACCGACAGCCTCGTGGAGCGGTGGCAGTGCTTCACACCACATCAGTCCGTGCCCGGGGGCAGCCAACCACCAACAGACAGTGGCCAGCATCAACCTTCCAACGTGCAGCAGCTGGACCAGGAGCAAGAGCACCATGCATTCAGCAGCCCAGTACTGTCCCAGGAGCATGTGGCCCTTGAGTGGGGTTACGCAGGCCGCCAGCCCGTTGCAGCCGCCCTGGCCGAAGCAGTCGCCAGCTGCCCGTCCTGCAGCCGGGACACGCACGCAGCCCTGCTGCAAGCCACCACTGCCCCGGCAGCGCGAGACGTGTTCGGCAGTGCAGCAGCGGCTAGGGTGGGCACATCAGGCGGGCCCATGACGGGCGCAGGGGGCGCAACGTGTGCTGCTGCGTATGGTCTGGGGGCAGGAGGCGTAGCGGATTCGTTTGTGCTGCAATGCCGAGTGCCTTGGCCGTTGAACCTTGTTCTCTGCTGGGATGGCCATGGTGCGGATAGTGAGCCCGGCGCACAGCACCAAGTCGCACCACAAGCGTACTCTGATATCGCGAGCGTGTTGCTGCGGTTGCGTCAATGCGCACTGGTGTTGCAACGTGCCTGGATGGCCGTGGGCAAGCCAACAGCAACGCAGCAGGGCACGGGGCTACGCTTGCGGGGTCTGCTCAGTGCTGTTGGTGCGGGTGCCAGCAGGACCGGCATGGGCGAGAGGGAGGAACCTCAGGTCTGGGCGGATGAGCGGACAACACTGGAAGGGCGCCTTGCCTGCGTGCGAGGATGGGTATGCCAAGCGCTCTACTTTGTCTCCGCTCTGCAGCGCCACGCGAGCCGCAGTCTGCTGGGGTCTTGCTGGCAACGTTTTGAGCGAGAGATGGTACACAACGGCGCCTTGGATCTTGAACAGATGGCGCTGTGCCATGCACGCTACCTGCAGCATGCAGCTGCATGCTGCTTCCTGCCATCTACCCATGCCTCAATGTCATGTAGCTTTTCTGACCCAGGAATCGGCCCTACATCTAGCTGTGGGGCTGCACCGGGCAGCAGTGAGCCGCTGCAGCCTGCGGTGGTGCATGCCTTTGCGCTGTGTGAGCGGGTGGCAGGCCTGGCCCTCGGCTTTGCTGAGCGGCCTTCGGCTGACACTTCAGGCCAGGTGAGGGGCTGTCAGCAACTGGACCACCATGCGTACCGTGTTATAAAGCAATTGTCAACGTCAACACTTGCTTTGAACTCTTTCATGTTCACACTGAACGTTCAAGCGCTCTAGACGTTCACACGTTACAGTTCCTACACAACCACTGTCAGCAAGTCAGAAAAACGAACCGAGCAGCACAGCATGGTGGTTAGAAAGGGCTATGCCGTGTGACTCGTGTCCTGAGTCCGGCAGAGCTGGAGGACCGTCTGGATGTTCACGCCATCTCCATAAACAATACAGATGTAAAAGCGCACACACAAACACACACACACACACACACACACACACAGCCAGGCGTGCAGACAGTGTGTCACGTTGCCTCTCCTGCACCGGTTGCGCTGCAGGCGCTGTACAGGGAGCTCCAGTCGGTCCAGCAGCAGTGCCGGCTAGCCGTGCAGCACGTGCACCGGCAGCTGGTGCAGGGGCGGCCGGACGCGGGGCCGGGGCCGGAGGCCGCCCACGCGGCGAGGCGCAGCCTGCTGGCAGAGCTGGACTGCGACTGGTACCGCGGGACAAGGCACTGCGACCGCGAGTTCTAGGTACCTGACTTGACTACTGTTACTGGGGAGCAGGGATAAGGGATGAGTGTCTGGGTCTGTGAGTATGGGATACAACGACGTCAGACGTTGAAGGATAGGAGGCGTGGTGGGATTGACTTCGTCTACACAGGCCTCAAGTCCAAGAAGCCTGGTTTCATGATGTCTGGGATCATGCCCAGCCATGCTTGTGTTTTGGTGTTAAGTGAGGCTGACCGAGAAATGTATTACACGGGCTGCAGATTAGGCAATCATGTAAACAATGGAAAGTGGGTTTGAAAGTATTCAAATTGATGTCCCGAGAAAACCAGCTTGCTACGCAATGATGTGGAAGATTGATCCAGCTTTTGTATCACCTGAACCTATACCACGGGCTTAGTGGAGGAGGTGGCTGGTTTTAGTGTTCATGGATTGTATACCCTAGGCTTTATGTCCGAGCACATAAACTGGCAAGCAAAACGCAGACATGTTCCTGGACATCCTCCAATGCCTTGGCCTCCTCAGGGTCTTGTACTTGGACTTTTTGTCAGTGGCAGGCACAGATACAGACACATAGACGAACACAGACTGTATGAGGGTTTGCCTTTAACGGCCCAACAAAGATATTCTGCTGCAGCACAGAACAACTAGCCAAGGAAAAAAGTTTGCCAGATCTGGGACAACTTCACTTGTGGTAGTGTGACTGGTTGTAATGTCGCGCGCTCAACACACGAGTTTGCTCAAGAGAGTGAAGCAGCTGTACCACCTGGTGGCGACTTACATCACCAACTTCTGAGGTACTGGCCGTATGTAAAAGCCATGTTCCTAACCCCTCGTGACAGTGGATCTCAACAAACTTTAGGACAGGTCCCAGAACCAGACTCAGGAACTGTACCAGAACTGGCAAACATCTTTTTTTGCGTTTCGTGTGCCAGCAAGCTGACAAACAACTCGAAATGCATGCATGCAACATTGCTTTGGCATCCTGGAGGTCACGTTCTCTCCGCTTCATGATACGCTGCCGCACATCAGCAGCTGCGTACCCAATCCTTACGCACCAGCCATCACTGGCGCCTGTCCTATCCCTCCGTTCAAGCCTGGCAAAGGCCTCTTGTCGCTATTCCTGGTGCTGCCCCTTTCTTGAGTTGAGGAGGCGAAAGAGTCCAGCTGCTTGCTACTTCCGCACAGTGGCGTGATGTTTGCTGCAGATCGTGACAGTGCACCCATGTTCTGAAACTCTGTGGCTACAAGGGCACTTTTGCATGGTGCACCGGTCTCTTGCCTAGGTGACGAATGTAAGGTGATTCGACCGGACAGTGCACCTGTTGTGACATCAGGCTTGGCCGCATCACACATTGGTGGGTTGCCTTCTTGTTGCGGGAAGGGTGAGGCTTTGGCTGCCACCTCCGGTGCCTGCGTGGGTGCGGCTTGTGGCTCGGCTTGGCTGGCGGGCAGACCCAGGAACCTGCCACGCCACAGCCACAAAGACAGCACAGGGTGTGAGTGGCATTTGTGGGAGGGCGGCAGACACCACCGGGTTTGGGTGTGCGAGCGCGAAGCGCACTGATGCAAGAAAGCGGCCAGCATGCGAGGAGAGGTTGTGCCCCGTTGCACATACAGACACGCGAGTGCCATGATGGATACGACATGCACAAATCCTGAAGTATGTGATGTACCTGCCACAGGGAGGGTGCCCACCTGTGTCGGGCAAAGGAGGCAGGCCAGAAGACGAAGAACACTGACTGCGTCTCCGGGTCTATTAGGCCCCAGTGACTGCCATCCTTGGTTAACCGGTACTCCGCAGTCTGCATGCACCAGGCAATGCAAGGACATTCTTCATGTCTTCGTGACGCTGGATGAAGCTGGCTACCTGCTCAGTATGTTGTCTGTTGAGACGTCTACTACTTGAGATGTCTACTACTTGAGATGTCTACTACTTGTGATGTCTACTATTTGAGATGTCTACTACTTGAGATGTCTACTACTTGAGATGTCTACTTGGTCTAGTGGGTGCCCTGGGCAGCGCCATGAATCAGCAATTGCTGCGGCAAATCCTAGCCCATTTGACCCTTACCCTGCTAAGATCGTGATGTCTGCCACCCCATCACTTGCCACCCCATACACGCATACAAACTCACCAACCAATGGTTCTTGACCATGTGCTGCATGTAGGCTGAAAGGTCACCCTCGGCCACAGCATTTGTGCGGTCGAAGGAAACGACAATGGCACCCGTCTTGTCCTCAAACACCTGAAGCAAAAGCAGCAAGATGTTGATCATACCAGCCGACCATGAGGTTGGAATGATAGCTTGGAGCACGTACATGCTTGGGGCAATCAAGACAGCCTTGACTCGCCACTCGGACCCATCTCACCTCGCTCATCGGTCGGACCGGTGATCATGTGTTGAGGAAGACTTGCAAGTGAACGAGTGCAGTAGGCCATGCTACGCTACGGAAGAGTCCTGACTCAAACCCACCATGCTTGACCCCAACCCAATGCACCACAAAACGTCTACATGTAACACCACCCAGGCGGTCTGGGCCAGCAATATGCTGCCATGCGCACACAGTAGGGCAAAACCACTTTGACCCCTGCCGTACATCAGTTACATTGGTCTCAACAGCCAAAACCCAGTATGCACAGAACCCCATTTACCCAGGACATTTTGGTCGTGGCAGGTCCTCAATTGATAGTATTGATTGATGCAAGTGAATGCTGGAATAATCGACAACATACTCTTCCACGGCACACGCAGTGATCATCAGTCCCCTGCAACGCAACGGTTACATCCGCAACGTTGACAAGGAAAGGTCCTCTCTTCCCGGCACAATGTTGCAGTGTCCTACCTGCATGAAGGACGTAGGCCAGTCGACAGTGAGCTGCTTGCAGAGCGCCATCATACACGCGTCGGCCCGGCCCCAGAGCGCAGCAGGCGACTGAGCTCGGCCCGCTGTGACGAACGGGCCCGCCAGGGCGCCGGCACGCGCAGCATTGTCCTCTTGCAGTTGGACCTTGGCCATATTCTGAACAAGCAGCCATAAGCGAAGAACACCCTTAACCTGGCCAATTTTACACCAGAAAAACGTACTTCTGCTGGTTTGTTTCAGACTTAGCCATGGTTATGGATCGGTCAGTAGTTCGTGCCACGGATGCGATGGTCATGCGGCCTGGATGGACGTTAATAGCTTAACAGTGCACTCACCAGGCACGGCTGGCGATTGTAGCTGAACTCGGAGAATGCGGGTGCCCCTTTGGGCCCCGCCGGCGGTCCCCGCACAACAAACGGTGACGGCGTTACCTGCACGGCAAGGTACACCAGCCACGCGCAGACTGTCAGCAAATACAGTCCATGTGAGGCAGGGCTGCTGTCTGTGGAAATGCGGCATGCACCACATTGCAGGCGGGTTGATGCAGACCAGTCTATCGCTCCACTTCTCTCGTGGTGTATGTATCCAACCTTCAATGGAGCGAATTGAGCGCCCGTGCACACCTGAGCTAGCTTGGCCTGCAACTGTTCGAACTTGCCCCCAAGTCGCCCCCTGTCAAACTCGCTGGGCAGGTAGTCATACGTGGCAAAGCTGCCGGCATAGGGGTGCGTCCGCATGACGGAGCGCTGCCCCAGGCCAACCGCCTCGGGACCCTGCGACACAATACAATGCACAGGCACAGCCATTTGTATCCAGATCCTGACTGAAGCTTACTGGGCAGATGCATGCTATGCGGCCTGGGTTGCAAAACCCAGCACGAACTGGTGAGTGCCATTGTAGCAGGTTATGACGTGTTCACCCTGGATAACATTGCTTGTATCCAATGAGTTCAGCAAGTTAACGTGATCCGCGCCGACAGTGGTAAGCATTGTAGCTCATAAGTCAGGTTCGATATTCCTGTGTGAAAATTTGAAATTCTTGTTGCAGCGCAAGACCACTAACAAATTCGCACTCAAATCACACAGGGAATGTCGAACCTGACCATAAGGGTTGCATGTCCTGATGTGCCTGGCCGCTAGTGAGAGCCACAGCTTACAGCCGGGATTGTTCCCCACCGCCTGTCAGGAGTAACGGTTTTGAAGCGAACAAAGACACCCCCTTACCAGATCACCACTTTCAATGTTGTCACCACTCTAGTAGGGTCTGTTATATTTGCCTGGCTTGATGCTCTTGTGTCCTTCTTGCCAAACTCATGATTCCATAAGCGCAGATCCCTGCTTGCTGGATCCTTATACAGTACAGTGTGAACACGTCAAGATTTCACCTGCAAGGTGTGCGGTAGCCGTGGCGGGGCAGTGCTGGGCTGCAAGGGGTCGCGCATGGCGGCGCGCTCCGCTGCATGGCGGGCAATCATTTGATGGTAGAGCTGATCACGGAATCCAGGCACCAGGGCGTTGGGCTGCACATCAGGTGCAGGAAAAGGCAAGCTTGTGAGGCACATGCAATGATCCAGCCACCAGTGCAGCTAGTGAGGCACAGTGCAATGAGCCAGCCGCCAGTGCTGCTTGTGGGCACAGTGCAAGCAAGCGCCTAGTGGGCCATCATTCTCATCGCAAAGTTCAAGCCTCAAGACTCTCTGGTTGTTGGCATGAGTGAGGGTGAAAGGGTTGGTTGTGGCGAGAGCTGTTGGTCGTATCACAGTGAGAGCATTGAGCGTGGTAAGGCACTTTGATTGTTGTGTTGCAATCTTGCTGGACCCTTCATCAGATTCCGAACCCAATCAAAGCTCAAAACCCAAAGCTCGTCTTGCAGGTGTAAACACCCAATCTGGTGTTAACACACTACAGTTTGTGCTTCAGACCCAGTTTGTGCTTCAGCTGGTGCCAGTCAAGTGCCCCCAGTCAAAGCAGGGAACAACGATGGTTGGCAGCATTACTGACTACTGAGTGCACCCATCATCGTCTTCCAGTGCGCCCCAATTAAGAATGGTCTGGCTGAGCACGCATGGAGGATGAGAGTCTTGGCAGTCGTAGTAGACCCACCATGCATCAAAGAGGTTGGAAGCCAAGCACTTGTATTGTAGTGGTAATGTAGGCATGAACACCCAATGTGGCCCGAACACACTGCGGTTGAAGCTACAGACCAGTACAGGTCAAGCACCACTCACCAGTGACCTTATGCCCATGAGCGTTCCCGGTGTGTAGGCCATGACCACCGCCTCGTGGGTTGCGTTCTTGTACTCTGAAAGCAAAACATGCCCGGCACATGCCCAGTCATCAGGGCCATGCGCACGCAACAGCTGCAGCACCAGCAACATTTTGTGTGGGAATGGCCAGCTTCTGACACGCACAGCTGGCGTAGTCACGCATGTTCGTTCCATTTGCTGATGCCATGGAACGCACAGATTGGCTTGCATGGACCTAGCGCAGGCCAAGCATTGGCTAAAAACAATAGGCTAATGCACGATAGGCTAATGCACGACCAAGGCTAATGCACGACCACGGTCATGATAGGCTAATGCACGACCAAGGCCATCTGCTTGCAGCAAAACTGCACAAGAGGATTGGAACATACCAGAGCCAACAGAACTATGGAATGGTACTGGAAAGCTGACATCCTGTTCTCGCCCCAACCTGGTATGTTCTCCTCACGACATCAGCGCCTCCTACTCTAGCCCGCCTACGACTCTAGCTCCCCTCTAGCTCTACTCTACCGCCTCCTACTCTAGCTCGCCCCGACCTGGCATGTGTGACCCCTGACCTGGACGCCTCACCTTGCAACGGCGCCTTGGGCTGCACCATGGTTGAGGCGAGGAAGCGTGGCACGGTCGGCCCGCCCCTGCTGCTGCTGCCTTTGACCTGTGGCTGGCTAGTGCTTGGCTGTGCCTCCTCTGGGCCAGCCACACGTTGGCTGCTGCTGCTGCTGCTGCTGCTGTGGGGTTGTGGTGCCTGTGCTTGGCTGTCTGCTGCCAATCGAAGCCCGGAGAGCTGCGTGTTGGCCTGACCATGTGTGACGGCCTGGCTGGTGTGAGGCTGGGCTCCGGCAGCGGTCAAGTCAATGTCTTGTTGCGACTGGTTAAGGCCGCTGCCCAGCCGGCTGACTTGTTGAAGCAACGTCATGCTAGCTTGCTCAGGTGGTTGTAGTTGCTGATGGGATTGTTGCAGCTGCTGGAGTTGTGGCTCTTGTCGAGGTGATTTGAATGGCTGGGGCAGCAAACGATCTGGAGGCTGCTGTACGTGCTCAGGTGGTGCATGATTCAATTGCTGATTGGGTAGAGGCAAGGGCGCCGCCAGAGCAACCAAGCCTAGACTCGCCCCAGTGCCTGCGGCTATGGGCAGCTGGATGGCCTGTGCTGCTGCTGCTGCGCCGCTCTGAGTTGCTGTTGACTCTGACCACTCATCCGCAGAGTATTCACTCTGTGTTTGGTCAAGGGCGGCAGTGCCAGCAACAGGTGCATTTGGTAGGTCTGGAATGTCGCCAGCATCATACTCCTCAACCTCCTTGACTTTGCCTCGTTGATGGCCTGCTGCTTCCTTAGCGGCCCCGGCATCAGCACCGGATGTTGTTTCAGCGCCCTGAGTGCCTTCGTCCTGCCCAGCAACAGCTGCTTGCTCGCACTCAGATGATGCTTGTGGCCCTCCTGCCTCCTGCACTGTGCCAAAATCCTCCTGACCGGCCTCAGCCTGCTCGATGCCACGCCCGGCATCAACGCCTGACTCCTCAAAGCCACCCTCGTCTTCAACCACACCAGCACCAGCCGCCTGCTGCCTGCCACCGTCAGCAGCACCAGCTTCCTCCTCAGCAGCACCGGCTGCCTGGTGGCCAATCTCAGCTTCCTTTTCAGCAGCATCAGCTGCCTGGTCTGCAATGTCAGCGGCCTCTTCAGCAGCACCGGCTGCCTGGTCCCCAGTCTCAGCTTCCTCTTCAGCAGCCTGGTGGCCAATCTCAGCTTCCTTTTCAGCAGCACCGGCTGCCTGGTGCCCAATCTCAGCTTCCTCTTCAGCAGCACCGGCTGCCTGGTCCCCAATCTCAACTTCCTCATCACCTACACCAGCTGCTTCGTGGCAAGTCTCGGATTCCTGGTCATCACCGTTAACAGCTGCCTCATCAGCAGCTTCAGATGTGTCCTCACCAGCGCCTGCACTGGATCCAGCTGGCATCTCTGCACTGCCAGTCGCCTCCTCTGCGAAATCAAAATCTTCTTCATCGTACACATCTTCAGGCTCCTCATCTGAGGCGGCCATGCCTGACCCTGGCGTGCAAGTACCGTACAACGGCTGTGAGCGGACTGTGTTGAGAATAAGAATTACTCATAGAACATTCATGCGCTTGAGGCCTACCGTGTTAGGCAGCGGAGCGTGATGCAAGAAGACAACCCTCGAGCGGATCCAGAATGAGTTGATGCCTTACTTGAGTCTTATCGTCACGCACTCATGCAGCTGTGCAGCTATACAGACGCGACCTAAGAAAACCAACTCCCGCGGTTTTGTACGGGCTCCGGTTTCACAACCGCAAGGTCCCAGGATGATATCCCGTACGAGTGTGCAGCTCTGCAGACAGCGGGAGACGGACTGCATGTGTTGGCTCCATGAAACGTACACGTCACCTGCTATGCGGCAGCATCCTGACCTAGACATAGAGTTCCCACTGCACACTGGCTGCGTTTTGGAAGACACTGTTCAGCCTCAACCATGCTCCTTTGTCTGCTGTAGCCGCATGTTCCCTCAGCCTTCAAGCTCCCTCCTGTTGCTGTAGCAGCATGTTCAGCTGCTCTACCGCATCCAGGTCCGGTTTGCCCTGCAATTCCTTCCAATGCACGTTGTGGTGCCTCAAATGCCCGCTGTTGGGTGCAGTGCATGACATGGCTGTACTATCACAAGTACACCAGAACTGCCCGGCTCGAGCCCCTGCATCCTTGTCCATGGGAATCTTTCGTCCTAAACCCTAACCCTGGTTCAAACCCGGTGACCGCCCAGGCCAAACAATGCCTTAGGCCAGCAGAGCAGCTGCACATCAATCACATGGCTTGATAGCAACAGGTCGGCTGCCTCAGCACAGTTAACCGCAAAGGTCTGAATACCAAACGATTGACAAGTTGCTGAGTTGTCCACTTCAATCTGCCAGGCTTCGGAAGAGTGGCCTTGCGCATGACCTTAAGAAGTGGTGAAGAAATCGTACAACTGACTGTGGCTAGGCTCATTCTTGCGCCCCCTGGCCAGGGAAGGCTGTAAGTCTGCCTTGCTGTGCGCTCGTGACACCTGGTGCTGCTGGTGCTGTGCATGAGGTTGGCAACAGCCTGTCCAGCCTGCTTTGGCATAGCCTAGCTGACTTTATAGTCATAGTGATCATGAGGATGGCTGCCTGCGCAGCTGTGTTTTCACGGGTGGACCGTTAATAACCACGTGCAGTGACACGCACACGAACTTCAGCCAGCAGCCGTTGAAATTGTCATTGCCTTTCGCATGGATAACGAGTCCCTGAACGTGCTGGTCCCAACACCCGACTCATGGCATGTCTAGGAGTGCTGGAACGGTGTAAAGTCAGGGAAGCAGGCTCCCTGAATCCCCTTTTCGCAGTCTCTATGTGCACATGCTCAACTGATGTAATATAGAACAAGAAGTTGCAGTGGCAACACATGGCTTGGCCGGTGCCAAAGGAGACGTGCTGATTGCAAAACAATGTTGAGGTGTGAACGTCATTTGAAAAAATCCCAGGCCAAACCAAAAGTAAACCTTTGAGTCCTAGTTGCGACCTCAGCTATTAGAAATACGAAATGATCTGGAGCAGGAAATCATTTTGCGGAGGTGATTTTCATTGCATCATTGCATTGCATTGCATTGCACGATTCTCTTGTTGGTGCTTTTCTGCTGCATCCTACTTTTAATGCAAATCTCTCTCAGTTATGTGCGGCGAGCTGCCAGTAATTGCCTGTTTTGTGGTCATAGTAGCAGTTGATGAGCGGATCATACACCAGGTCGAGCATTTCCTCTCGTGCGGGCAC